>VNKB01013361.1:0-17688 GCA_008042735.1 Drosophila leontia | reverse complement strand
GGGGGGATGCGCGCAGAGAGGAATTCAAGGACTTAAGGGTATATGATCCGCCTTAAAACTTGTGTCTGATGTCTGATGTTAAACTATAGTGTTTTATATTTTTTATAGCTGAGTTGAGCACGTAAATCCTTGCTCAGCCTGGCGCGGGTCACTTTTATCGGCACTTGGGGGCACTCAACACTCTTGCAAACGCTTTCTCTGCATTGCAAATATTTGGTGAAACACGTATTTCCTTCGAACTGAATCGAATCAGATCAAAATCAAATCAAATCAAATCGAGTCGGATCGAATCACTGGCGAGGCTCGCGACGGATTTGACTGAGCGGTGCTGCGCGGAAACGACGACGGAATTCGGTTGGCAGCGGAAACGACAGCAACGGCAACGACGACGACGACGACGACGACTGCCCACGAACAAAGTGCGTATACGACTAGGTGAGGTTTTCGCTTCGCGGTTGCGCGAGACTGCCGCAGCCGCTGCCTCGGCGCTCAGTGTTGCTTTGCGGCTTTGCCGCTCTGTGGCCGTACTGTGCAAGCGGGATGGCTGCCGCCTGCTGAGCCTGCATCAGAGCGGCTCAACCCTAGCTCAGCGCGACTACTACAAGCCACTCTCCCTTCCCGGGACCAATCAGGGGGCTCGAAACTGGTTTTTCCAGTGGCTGTGTGTGCGTGTGGTTGGTGTTGAGACCGTACCAATACCATAAATCCCATCCGCAGGGGGGCTCTCGCTCTAGCTCACTCCTGCCTCTAGCCGCAAGTCTCTGTTTTTCTTTTTTTTGGTCTAGGTCTAGGGCGGCGGGCGGGGCGTGGCCTGGGATTTTCGGGGGACTCACAGCATTTTGTATGCAAATATCAGGAGAGTGTGAGAGAGAGGAAGGAGGGGTACTGCCCCTGGAAAGTGCAAATATTTTGACGTTTTAAATAATGTTGATTAAATGCAAAGGTCTCAATTATTAAATTGATTGTTGAACCTGTAATTTTTGGCTTCTTTCGGTTCCGTCTCTGTTTATGTTATTTTTAGCTCAATCGAACGAAGCACGACGCCCCACCGAGAGCGGTAATCAACGGGATAGTTAAGCTAATGATTTGTTTACGTTTTAGCTGGTCAGATTTATTTGTAAGGCTTAAATTAGACTATTTATAATTACAACTTGGCTTAATATACAAGTATTGTAAGTTTCTTTACTTTTTACAGAGGCTTTAACTTTAAATTTCGAACTCTTTTAGAGACTTTAAGACTCCTTTTGAGGTCTAGTACTGGTGGCGCCACCTAGCGTCCGCATTTGGCAGCAGCTAAACCAGTCTAACGGGCCAACCTGCTCACCTGTCAAGCCACACACACACACACACACACTCTAGCTCACTCTCGCCAGAACCCTGCCCCCTGCTGAGCGAGACTTGGCCACGCCCACTCTCCTTACTGCCTTCACGAGAGAGAGCAAGAGAGGCAGGGAGAGCGAGACCGGAAGAGCGCGCGCATAGGCAATTCAAAATGGCGTCCTTTCAAACAACAACCCTGTGTGTCGCTTTGTGGCTCTTGGCCGAAAAGCGACAACTCTTGGCCCGCTCGAGCGGAGTTTTTCTCATTCACAAGTTTTTCTCATTCATTCGCCCAGACGGAGAACAGCGGACTTTTCCGCGAGAGCCAAGAGCCAAGTTGTCACCTGAGAAGGATTTCCGCTGGACGGAAAATGCATATTCATGAGGAGCAAAGACGACGGACGGATGGACGGGCAAAGCAATTAACCAGAGAGTGCCGCAAAAAGCGAACAAAAAGTTATTTACAAAAGTTAAACCCATGGATTTTATAGATCGCAACCAATTGAAATGTTAATCCCTCGATCCGGAAAGCACTACCACCTGGCTTAAGGCACATTTTCTGCTGGCCTGACCTGGCTTTAATTTAAAGGGAACGCTGCCGCATGGAACGCGGGGAACACAGTTCAAATGCACGTAATTGTGGCAATTACTTAATGAAATATTTATTAAATGCAAATTATGATTAGACTACCAGCTAAGCGGCGGCGGCGGCCACCGTCACTGCTACTGCTACTGCTCTTTTCCCACTCAAAATGTGTGTGTGCGTGTGTGTGTGACGGTGCTTGTGAGGAATATACAGGTGTATCTTGGGTATGTGTGGTTGTGCCGAGCCGCTCTTGGGCCATGCGATTAATTGGCCATAAATCAAAATCAAATTACCGCCGCACGAGGCACGTGCAAATATGTCAAACAAACACGTTTGCAAGTCAATCAGACGCGGTGCGAATTAATTTATCTATCAAATTGTCGCAGATGAGCAAAAGATCAATGGGGGCTACAGATTAATCAGATGGGAGAAGCTACTGCTTAAATGGGGGTTAAGTAATGCAGATGTAGAGCAAAGTATACGGGAATACCGAGGTAGGGGAATTTCTTAACCAAGTAGCCTCTCTAGGCCTTAATTAACCTGATTAATAATGTTTTGATTAACAAACATTTATTGATTTGTAAAATTGTCTTTAGTTACTTTATATTAGCAACAATTAAAATAGTATAGAAGGCTCTTAAGGCTCTCAAAAAATACCCAAATACATTTCATAGCTTCGATAAATGTTTATTAGTAGCCCAAAAATAAATTTACCTAATGAAGGAATTTCATGTGCTTGCTGACTTTTCCCCATATTGACCCAGTCCCTCAAATTCTCCCTTTGAGCCTCTAAGACCTTACCATTTAGCTTCCTCTCCACTTTATTACATTTAATACACCTTAAGCCACAAGTCCACCGGAAAAGGAAGAGGCAAAAGCCAAGTTCCTAAGCTTTTCCCATTTTGATATCTCACTTTTCGGCCAAAAGAAATCACTGCCAGAAGCGAGCAAATACGGAAGCCAAATCGATTTTGTTACCAAATAAGATTAATTCCCGAATTAAAGCCAACAGCACGGGCATTTGGACAAATGAGACGATTAATTCTCAGGCGAGAAGACGAAAGACCTGCGCGCAAGGAAAATCTACGGAAAATTGGAAGGCCAAAAGATGGAGTCGAGGCAGGAGGCAGGGGAAAGCGCACGGAAACACCCACGAAAAGAACGAAAACCCAAAGACCCAAGTACAATTTATCATTTAAATAATAATGTGCCACAAATGACGGGACGAACGGGACGAGAGTGAGCAAGCGAGAGGGCCAGTGCATAAATCAATCAAACGCTATGGAAAGACAGAGACGCCAGCAAAGGGCTAAAAAGAGCGAGGACTAGCTTCTGGGGGTTGCTAACTACCAACAACTGCTGTTGCGGTGCTCTTGGCTCAATGAAATGGAAACTGACTCCGCCGCCAAGCCGCATTTGATGGCCTGGCCTGCTCACTTGACCGCCGCCTCCGGACACTGGGAGAAAATCGGTCTTCAAATAGCGCATATTTCGCTGTTATCTACTATTTTAACATTCTGGTAAATGTGTAAATAAAATATATAATCAATAAAGTCTCATTTCAAATAAAGACTTGAGAAACTTAGTCTAGAAGCCCTTTTAATTTGTTTTCTTTTGTTTCTTTTGTAACTATTTTAATAAAGTAAAAATATATAATGTTTAGCAAGAAAAAATTAAAAACCTTTTTATTTCATAACAAATTCCTAGCTTATATTTATCCCAAATTGTATTTGAAATTTTTCAAGTGCAACCAAATGAAATGCGAGGCAAGGCGCTCGCTCAAATTACATTTTAATGAGTCCCACAACCAAAGGGGATGAATGGCTAGGGGCCAGGGGAAAACGGCCAAAGGGGGGAGCATAGCCGAGTTCTCGGCTAGCAAAAATCAAACTACAGGCTGACCTCACCACGGAAACGGGAAACACTCGAACTTGGGACAGCCGAAGAGACGGCCATTCGATGCGCCTTTCAACGCCATAAACATAAACCGATCGTCCGAGAAGTGCAGTTTATGAATCTGTTTATGATGTACGAGGAGGCTAATGAAAGCGCCACAGCAGGCGCCAAATTGGGTCAGGACCGCCTGCGGTTCGGCTGCTCGGCGGCTCGGTAGATCCAGAGCTGGAGCTGTGGAGCCCGGTGAGCCTGTATTGACATTCAATTCGAAATAAATCAGAGTTTACGACTCCCAGCAGAGAGCCAACGACTTCATCGCAGTCACTTCCCACTTTAGTCTTGGCACTGAGGAAAAAACTTGGTTGATGTAAGAGTCCTGAATTAATATAAAATGTATAAAATTAATATATTAAATTATCAGGAAAATGAAGAAGTTTTGGAAAAGAAAATTATAATTTTCAAGATCAAAATTTCTATATAGTGATGTTGTGTGGTATTATTTCTTTTTAAGGAACAAATTTCTATGAAAACTTTGTTTTTAATTTAAAATCAAGATGATATTTAGTGCAAATATTTTTTTCTCTGCACTGCCAGATGCAGGCGGCCTCCTTCAAAGATCAACGCTGGTGGCTACGGCTCCAAGCTCTCGACAGTTGGCTCTCGCATCCCCGGCGTTAATTGGCAGCACCGACATGGGCCGGGGCCAATAAATTTTCAGGCCATCACGGCTCCTCCAGTTTCTCGCCTAACCCCGTGTTGATGTATTCATTGAATTCTAGGATCAAACGGTGGCTCCATCCGGCGCTGGGATCTCCGGGGCAGTAATGCCAACTGCGCCAATTAGCCACCGAAACACAAAGGCCGGAAAATAGCAGTAGTGGATGAGGGGAAGCGGGGGAAACTGGTTGGCGCGTTGGCCAGGAATTTCGATTGAGTTTTCAGCCATTGAATGTTGATGGCTTCATTGCTCTGAGATTGGTAAATTATTTTACTTAATTTTAGTTAATTTTGTTGAGTGGTTTTAATGAAATAAATGTTGGGTAAGTGAATTCTTACAAGGTAAAGGTAATGTAGAAATTAAGAAATAAAATAAATAAAATATTGCTTTAAACAAAAGACTCAAACAACGAACATGATCTAGAAGAAGGAGAAGGCTTAATCTAAAATAAATTATAGAAAGAAGTGAAATTAAAATACAAAATTCTATAGAGTTATATTACATATACTTTTTAAAGATTAGTATAGAAACAAGAAAGAAATCTAACTTTGGCCAGCCAAAGTTTGTATACCCTTGCAGGTGACAACTAAAATATATCATAACTAAGCCAAAAATACATGCATTTCGATTCGGAAAGCAGTTTTGTGTTAGTTTTTATTAATTTAAAAAAACTGCATACCAAATTTAAAATTTTAAGAAATCAAAATTTTTGGGCATTTTTGCTAATTTTAATGATGTAACCCCTTATCAAATTTCGCAAAAATGGCCAAAAAATCGATTTCTTCCGGACATGTCTAGAAAGATTCGCATGTTAATTCTGATCAAGAATATATATGGTTTATGGGGTCGGAAATGATTCCTTGACTTAGAAAAATATTATTTTGTATTATAAAATCGGATTTTTTATATGAAAAAACTTCTTGATTTTTTTAAATTAAAAATATCATAACTCTGCCAAAAGAGCATTAATTTTAAATCGGAAAACTGTTCTGCGCAAGATTTTCTACAGTTAATAAATCTGCATACTTCATTTTTAAAATTTTGAAAATTCAATTTTTTATCAAAATCAAAAATTATAATGATGTAACCCCTTATAAAATTTTGCAAAAATGGCCAAAAAATGGATTTCTTCCGGGCATGTCTAGAAAGATTCCCCTGTTGATGCTGATCAAGAATATATATATTTTATAGGGTCGGAAACGTCTCCTTCACTGCGTGGCTAACTTCTGACTGAAATTATAATACCCTGCAAGGTACAATAATTTGTTTATCTAATAAAATTTAATAGGAAATTTTCAAAAATAGGACTTTAATATATTTTGTATGATTTAATTTATTTAAAAAGCTTATAAATATATACCCCAGTGGTGCCTTTCTCTATATCAATATTTCAGCCACTTCAATGAGCTTTAAATCTTCTGCGCAATGGCCACCCCTTGGAAACTCCCCACCGAACAAATCCCCCACCGATTGCTTCACCAATTTCACACTTTGGGAAACCCTTTAAGCAGCGTCACTCGAAAGGAACAACAAAACAATAACAACAAAAAACACCAACAAAAACCCCGAAAAAAACATCAAAAAACTTAAAACCGACGAAAAAAAACGACCGAAGAATGAAATGAAATGTTTGGAAATTTGAAAATAATTGTTGACACTTTATTATTGTTGTTGTTGCGACGTAACAAGTGTCTCTCTGCCCCCGCCCCCTTTGGCTGCACATGCGCAGGCCCGAAAAACTTCCGGCACAACAACAACAACAACATCAAGAGCCGCATGTAAATGGGGAAAAATTTAGTTGTGTCACATTAAAAAGCAATTATCACCTTAAATTAACCGACAGAGTTGCGCCCCGCCAGTCGCTCTGCCATCGAAATATTCAAATTGCCGACTCCGACATTTTTTCTAATGACTTTCCAAAAAAAAAAAAAAAAAAGGAGCCACAAAAACTGGAAGCTCAACAAATTAACTTGTTGCTATTTTCAATTGGGCGCCTTCGGTTCGGTGGAGTTTGGTTATATTTTCTGAATTTTCGGGAGGTTTCAAACGGCTGCGCTTTTAATTCGTTTTAAATTATGTTGAGGCTTCGGTAAAGGTACTTGGCTACTGTCCTAAGGTAGGGTTTAATTTAGCATAGAATAGGGGGTGGGGGTTTTTGACCTGACCCTAGTGCTTAAAGTACTTACTTGAACAGTGGTGACAAAGTTAAAAAAAAAATGCTAAGGTAAAAGAGCCCTCTATTTCCATAAAAAGAAATTTATTTTTTACATTTTATATATTTTGTAACAATCATCTTTCTTCGACCCACTGTGCCTGGATTTCGACACACAAAAACAAAATGAAAACTTTTACCCTGTTTTGACGGAAACATTTGTCAGCGATTTTCCACGCGCGCGCTTGGAAACATTCGAACAATTTAATTAGAATCACCTAAGCCCAACGCTACCCATCCGCTCATCCGCAGACCCGCGGCAAATTATCATGTGGGGGACAAAGAAAAAAACCGCATCCAGTGTGATTTTTAGGCGCAGCATGTGTGACATTTGTCGCCTTCATTGTCGGCCTTACATCACCATCAACAGCAGCAATTACAGAAAAGGTTTAGGCTACAACTGGAGCAGCTTCACCAGCAGCAGCAGGAAGAGGCTCTCGGCGAGGGTGAACCACCAGGGTGGCTGCGTCTTCCTGGCGGTGACACTCTGCTGGGGTTGAGGCAATGGTTGCCAGGCTCGGGAGAAGATCTCCTCGTGAAGATGGCATTGCTGGTGCTGGAGCGAGAGTCCTGTCTGCCTGCCTTCATTCTCCTGCAGGGGCAGGCAGAGCAGCAGCAGGAGTATCCACCGAGGTCTTTGAGTGAGTGCTATGATCATGGATGCCAGAGAAAAGTTTCTCTATAAATTGGTCTTGTGGGTTCTGTATTTATTTTAAAATTTGGCAACTCCTCCAAAAAAAAAGGCAAGGGTTGCTTTGATTTAAGATGTTTTTAGGGTGAGAAAACAAAAGACTTAGGCAACAAACTTGATCTGTAAGAAATACTTTTTTCCACAATACAAAATATTTAAAAAACATTTCTGTAAATATTATTATTTCTCTCTCCGAAAATGCAAAGTTTTAGTTCTTTTTAAAGAAAATTTAAAGCCGAGAAAAGGTGTCCATATATCGGAGCAGCACAATTAATTAACAAAGGCTGCGGCCGAGAGATGAGGGGCTGTGCCAGCTTCCCCTCTCTCATCCTTTGGCCTTTTGTTTGCCAGTGATATGATTTATACTGTCTCCCTGACCGGCGCCACAGCCAGAATCCTCAGCATCGGGCGGTGTCTTTAATGTCTCGGAACTGGGAACGGGGAACTGGAAACTAAGAAACTAAGAACCCAGAACTCGGCTTAATTCCCTCTGTGCGTGAGAGGAGACTAAGGATGATGCTGATGATGATGAGAGGCGGCTGCGCTTTTAATTCCACGACTCACGGCTCAGTTTCAGTTTCAGTTTTCCGGAAATCTGCATCGACTTTGACTTTTCACACTTTTCGCCCTTCCTTCCGTCCGATACGCTCCAATTTGGAGAGCAACACCCCCGCTGATCTGGGCCAGCATTAAAAAGAGATTTGCCCGAGTTGGCTAATTATATTTTGGTAACACTTGCGAACCCTTGACTCGACTTGAGTCCCGAGCCTGCCTACCTGGGTGGGTGGTGTCGTGGCCTAATGAGCTGTTCTGCCCGCTCCGCAGGAAGGAACGGATTACGGCGAACGGATTCTACGGATTTGGCTAATCCAAGGTCGCTGCCTAGCGCCGGCTCAGAGCTGGCTTCAATTGGATTCGCATTCGCAATGGGACTCCGCTGCTGCGGATGCGGATGCGAGTGCGGATTCGGGTTAGAGCGGCGAGAACTGGGCCACCGAGTTTATGGCCCGATGCAAATGAGGCCTAAGCTCACAAGTCAGCTAACGGTGCCGCCGCTGCTTCCCTCCATCTTGCAACTTCCATCTCCGATCTGCGCTGCCTGATCCCCGATGCACTGCAGCACGGCACCGCACAGTACAGCAGCAACGCCCCCTGGTAGATCGCTCCGGGTTGTCCGCGTCCAAGCATCTATCAAGCAAGTGGCGGAGGAGGGGCAGCAGCCGCCGCAGCCGAGATGCGAGCCATGTTCCCGGGTATTATAAAGTGCATTGTGGCTACCAGTTAAGTGCATGTTGCTGGCCAGAGGGTTCGGCAGACGGAGCGCTGTAGCTGTAGCTGTAGCTCGAGCTGGAGTTGGAGTTGGAGGAGCCCAGCCTCGGTAGGTGTGTAAACTATGTTGCTGCTGCTGCTTCATATTGCTGCGGCTGTTGCTGTTTCTGCCGCTGCCAAGCAAGCAGTCAGCAGAGCCAACCCATCAACAGCCAAATCGCCACGGGGTAGGACCTTTTTCTTAGCTTTTTTCCAGAGTCAGATACCCTTCAGAGGGGTATGTGTGCTATAAGATATTTATATTTTAACTAATAGATATTTAATTTAAAAAAAAAGGGTTAACCACTCTGCGAATTAGTAAATTAAATAAGGGATATCTTAAAGTTTAAGTTACTAGAGATAATCTTTCATAGGAGAAGTAATAAATTAATATTTAAATAATTAAAATAATTTTGTTTATTTATAGAGTCCTCTTGACTTCGACCATTAGGATCTCGCCTTCATCTTATTTTTGTTTGTTGGCCGTTTGGTGTGTTCTTGGCGGGATGGCGGACAAACCGAGTGGGCGCGTTCCCGTCCAAGTCCATGTCCGCGTCCACATTCACGTTCACCTGACGCTTGCTGATTCCGCGGCTGATGCTGTTCGCTGCTGCAGTAGAACAGCTTCTGTTTTAGCCTGGCAAACGGCAAACTGGCTCGGCTGGGGCTCCATTCATGAGGCCGCAGCCGAAGTTGGGCCTGGCTGGCAACAAGTTACCAAGCTATAATTACTGCATCCATGTCGCTGCGAGTTGCTACTTCATAAATTAGCATGCTGCTGGTGCCGCGTCGAGCCGAGCCTCTGATGTTGCTGCTGCTGCTGCAGTTGCTCCAGTCCAGAGCGGTCAGCGCTTTGTCATTGCCAGAGAACTTAGGACTAGAATGGCGCGTTTTCCAAGGAAACCGCAGGCCCAAAAGCACAAATCACAAATCACACGGCAAGCATTAGGCTTCCGTGTGCTGTCTCTCCGGCCAGGAGTTGTAGATGGAGCTGGGCCCCAGACGAGGTCGTTCCCCGCCTCCGGGCAGGCTCCAGCCTCCTCATCCTCATGCGCTCATCCTTTTTCTGTTTCTGCTTCTTCCCTTGGAGAATTCCTTGAAACAACGAAACGCCCTCCGCATCTCGCATCCTCTCCTGCCCCCTCCTCCTTTCCTCCTTGTTAGGCTCTTGCTTGACCCACAAACAATTTGTTTTTGCATTTCGCTGGCGGGGACGCGAACCTCGGAACCCCAGACCATGATAGCTGTAGCCACCACCCCAAATCCACAAAAAAAAAAAGAGGGGAAAAAACTGGCTCTCGACATCATTATCACTGCGATCACTGCGTGGCCCCTTGCGTGTCTCTCTGACTTTGCTCGTCTCAAGGTTTCGATTTCAGGAAATCAATCTTGTTTTGGCACACGAAATACGGAATACCAAAAAAATACCGAAATCATTAGCAGCCGACGAGGTCGGTCTCCCCATCTCCCAGAGAGACGGGAAGACAGGAGCTGCCCGATGACCCCAGGCGAGGATGGAGCCCGGCTTCTTCCGAATGAATGGTGGGGTCCCGGTCCGAGTCGGATGCTGATGATGTGGCTCTGACTCGGAGTCGGACTCGAGCTCGAGCTCGGACTGTAGCTGTAGCCTGGCCCCGGGGCAGCAACTCGTAAGCGTTTCTGAAGACCTCCAGTGCAGCACGCGATTTATATACGACACCCAAGAAACGGGGCCCGCCCTTCTTCGCCCATCGCCCATTGCCCCTCGTGAGTGCCCTATAAATCCCTGAAAACGAAAAACAAAAGGCCCCTAAAACGCAACTTCCACTCATTAATGGCCTCACTCGCAGTCTCTCCTATGGGATCGATGAAAAATGTGGTTTTAATTGGGATTAGGCCAGGCCAAAAACAACTTACTTGTGACTGGAGTGTTTGAAATGCTAATAAAAGATAGATTTATCATCCTATTCCGGCTGCGACTGCGGCAGGCGCTACCAGAATGATTACAGCAAATACTCATAGTCAACGGCAGCTCGAGTCCATGGAGTCCCAGAAGGTAACATCTTCTTCACCAGCGTCCGCTGCAGCTCCGAAAAAGCGCTGCATCATGACGAGGGTTCCTCAAGAACGCGGGGCAGAAGGAGCTGGAGGAGCCAGAGGAGGGGTTGTACACCAGCGACAGGCCAAGCACTTGCGTGTGTCACTGCGGTGACGCTCAAGTAGTCGACTGGCTCCGGCTCCAGCTCTAAATCCAGCTTCAGCTTCAGCTCCAGCAGCAACGAGAGGCTGAAAGCCAAAGGCAGAGCCACCTGATCATGTTGGGTTAAAGGTGTCTCTAGGGCACTGTGAGAAAATAGGCTACTCTAGGCTAGGAAAATATATTTAGAAATATTTATAATGATTGATAATGTTATAAGCTTCCGACTTGAAAAAGACTTATTCCTTTCTGAGCTTGGCTATAATTATTTTTAAAAAACCTAAAATGATGGAGTTACTTTGGAAGCTTTTATTTTAATTTAAACCCCATTTTCTAGTAACTTTAACATCTCAAAATAATCTATCAATAAACTGAAATACAGAAATTTCCTTCAGTGCTAGCTGAAATGAAAATTAAGTCATCAGGCCCCGGGTTTTGGAGTCTCTTTTGGTGTCTCGGCTAGGTGAAGTAGGTGCTGTAAGTTCCCCAAAATCAAAGCCGAGACAGAGATATATGTTTACGAACCGCCAGCCAGACACTTCTTGATGAGATTTGAGCTCATCAGCCAAGTGTCTGGCGACTGTTTGCTACCTCTGAGTCGCAAGTCGGAGTCGGAGTTGGAGTCTGGCTCTGGGTCCGTCTCTCTCTCCAACTGGCAGATGATGATGAATGGGCCAAGTTGACATATGAGGGTTTTAATCGTCATAGAAAACCTACGCATGCGATGCGAGCATTAAAGTTAGAGACGGAGACAACGAACTGGAAATGGAAATAGAAATCACAGAACAAAAACAGAAACAGTAACAGAAACAGAAACAGACTTCCTTACTCATCAGCCAGGTGACTGGTGATGGGTAACTAGTTACTGCTGGTTACTGGTGACTCCCACGCCTTGTTATCCTGGTTTTTTTTATAGAGGGGAAAACCGGTGGAAAGGACAAATTGGCGGCATCCTTTCAAGCGGCTGAATAAACACTCGACTTTCGAGCCAAATCATCTTCGACGGGTAGGATCAATGGAGAGGAGAGCGCCTCTTTATAAGGATCAAACGGCTTTCAACAAGTTTCAGAGCCTTTTGTTAGGCTCACTTTTTTTGTTATTATTATTTCTGTTGCCGAAAAGAAACCAAAGTTGAGCGGCAGCAAATGTCAGTCAAGGGGCATTGATTATGATCATCAAATTATTGAGCGCCCATGGGCAGAGATCTGGAGACTGGAGAGGGGCTGGCCAAAACGCCCCCTTCCGCAACAAAATGCTTTGACCGATGGCGATGAAGACATGTACTATATAGATACATAAAACTGCTGACACAATCGAAGCAATTAAATCGTATGACGCTGCCCGAACGAGACCCAAAACTTAAGTCGATGCAATCGAAGTCCAATGGAAACGGACACGGAGATGGATTCCGAGACGGAGTCGAAGTCGGAGTCGGAGTTCCCCCAATCGAAGTGAAGCCCTCTCGAGGAGGAGCAAGGCAGGCGACGATCTCGACAGCGATAAATTGTTGTTTTCGAGTCTCTTTACAGCCTTAACAGGTGAGAAAATGGGTTCAGTGGTCTGCGCGGACTCTCGAACATGCTGATCTCATGGCCTGTCTTTGGTCTTGTCTCTCCCCTGCTCGGCCGGCCATTCATGAGTCCTGACCAGGCCCAGTCCCAGTCCCAGTCCCCCTTCTTCTAATTCAATTGGGCGATCGTAGGGAGACCTCTCTCCATTTATTTACACAGCTCAGCAAATCTTCTCAGTGGATAATTTCACCCATAAATTGAACGCCACTTCCGTTTCGATTGCCCGCTTGCGATAAAGGTTTTTCGATTCAGTTCGGTTTGGCTTTTTGGTCTGATTTTTGGTCGAGGTCATTCATGAATGGATTGCACGGATGGATGGGGATGGGAATGGGACCCAAGTGCTCCACTTCGTTTAATCCGGTTAATCTTTAATCTTTGTTTGCACTTGAATAATATTTGGGGGTCCAAAAAAGCAGAGGAAATTTCCACGAAGATTCAAGAAAGATTGTGCTGTAATTTTCCTTAAAAAATAAAAATATACAAGTATTCTGATGGGGAAAAACTCATAATTAAACTACAAAGTCAATAATTTCCATGACTCAGAGAGACACTTCCATCAACTGGCAGTACCCACTAACTACATATATCAACTTGAAAACAAGTTCCCGATTTATATCTGTTCGTACTGGACCCCCCAATCCATTCAGCAGAAAAGCAAAGATCAAAGCAAAATCAATTGCAAAAAAAGCAATTAAATGTAATTACTCTCGATTTGAAAAAAAAAACCGAATGATAACCTGGATATATAGGGATCTGTACCAGGTATATATGCTTTTTTACAGACAACGCAATAGAATTGTTTTCTGATATATTCTCCAGATCCGCGTTTGGGTCTGATTTTCCACGCTGGCAAGGCTAGCGGCAAATTGGCGGCAATTTATTAATTCAAAATGGAAAAAAAATACAACAAAAAATACAGAAAAAAAAAACAAAAAATCGTAGAGAAACGCAAATCCTATTTGTCAATTTATTTGCGCAAGTATGCGTGCGCAATCACCACAAACAACAAGCAACAAATGTCAATTGCTTGAGCAAAATTGCGCATAATTGACATTTTTCCAATTTGCCCCATTCCGTGTGTCCCAGGCAGTCGAGGGTTAAGCGGAGCCGGAGGCCCACAGGTCATTGTTAGAAACAACCTCCCTCGCTCCTCGATTCGGGCTGTCGTCACGCCCTCGGACTATAAAACTGTCCGCGGCAATGATTTAATTTCCCAAATATTGTCAGACATAAATTCAAAGGGAAAACCACAAGGAGGAGTAGGAGTAGATCCTAGTCAAGTGTCAAGTGGGCCTTGAAAGAAGTTGCCGCCAAATCAGCGTGCCGGATGGCTGCGACTGCGACTGCTTTATGGTTTGTTTAGCGGCCACTCATTAGCCATAGTCCCGACCCTTGTCCTGCGGCCTGGCCGAATGTGTCGCTTTGTGTGGCTGCCACAATTATGAGTCCTTTGTTGCTCAATCTGCCGCAACACTTGTTGCATTGTCCCAGTGCTGTGTGTGTGGGTTCCTTGGGCATTTCCGCCTAAAGGGATTTCACAGCTCATCGATAATCCCATTTGGCAGCGGCCCTGCGAGTAGGAATGGGTCCTCCTTTTGTCTAATCTCGGCCAGACAGAAGAGGCGTTGTTGGCTCCCTTGGCTGCTGCAAGCGCTCCCCTAAGGGATTTCCCTTTATTTCGGGGTAAAACTTAAGACTATTTTGGGTTCTTTTCCACAGTTTTAATTATTTTTAAAATAGGAGATGTGTGTTTACTTTATGTAAATTAAAAGAAATTTAAAAATATATAGAGATTCTGTGGGAAATTAGTTTTGTTATTCGCTCAAATATTTAATTATGAAGCAAATAAATTGATATAAAATATTTAAAAAACCTTTTTGAATACTCCAAGTTAGTTTTTAGCTCCATCTTTTTTCTATTACCCCCCTCCCAGCAGGTAATACTTCCCCAACTCCCCTTCCTTGGCTGCGTGAGATGTCGTCTCTTTGTGTTGTTTTGTTGCTGCCTCCGCCGCTGACATTGTCATGATGGCGTCTTGGTAGAAACATTGAAACGGAAACGTAGATAAAACACAAATACACAATATCTGAAAGACTCTGACAAGTTGGCCCCTTCCGTTGCGAGCCCCGTCTTCCCCCCCTTAGAGCACTGTTCTCTTCCCCCTTTTCCTGCGTCTGTTGGCCATAGCGTGCGTGGCTTCGACGGCGGCAAAAGTGGCCCCTATCATTATGGCTGTCGTCTTAGCCGAAATTGGTATAGGAGCCATCCATCGCGGATGGATCTCTCTCTCTATCTCTCTTCCAGAATTGGGCGCCGCCACCGCCGCCTAGATTTCTAGGCCTAACTCTTGGGCTTCTTTTCGGCGGAGGAAAAAATTGATTTACGACTTCCGCTGGCAATGAAAATTCACTTTGGTGGCTTTTTGGACAGAGCTACTGCTGCTGGAGAGTCTCCTCCTGGACTTGGGCCACGATCTCTAGTCACTACTGCTCGGGTGTTCACTTTTATAGACTCATTTAAGGCGATTATTTAGCAATTTTTTAAGACATTTCTGTCGACGTTATTTTCGCGCACACACTGAGCTGGCTCTCTGGCTGTGGCTCTGGATCTGGCTCCTCGCCAGTTAGTGGCGAAATTTATGGCTCAGAAAGTGAATCATTTAAGTTAATGACTTTCAAACGTGTTTCACACTCAAGTGCGAGCGGGAGGGCAACAAGCAAGAGCGAGAGCACCGATGCCTGATTGACTTGACTCACTGGCCAAGACAAGTAGCCGCCGTGATTGATAATGCGCTGATTGAATTATGGCCATAAGTGTAATTTGCCCAGTGGCGTAGCCAAAGACAATGTCTGCAGTGTGACTAAAAAGGGGTTTTGGGTCTATTTTTGGGGTTATTTTGAGGGAAAATATAGCAAGACCTCTTGTAAGTTAGCTAAAATAGTTCAAAGGTTTATTTAAAAATGTTTTCAGTAGGTTTAATTAATTTGTTATGTTGATTTTTAATAAGAAAAGGTTTTAAATTGTAATCCCAAAATGGCTCTTGTATGCCCTAGACTTTATTCATAAATTTATTTCATAGAAATATGTCATTAAACATTTTCAGTTAAACCTAAAATGAATTTCTAATAAGAGAAGATTATTCTAAATATTTTGTAATAAGAAGTCTACGTTTTATACATTCAATAAATATAATTCTTTGTATTTCCATATCATACACAATTTTATAAACATTTTTCCTTGCCTACCTACGCCCTTGGTTTCGGATGAAGGCTTTTTGATGAATACCTAAGCCAAGCTACCTTCCTAGGTCTAGGCCACCTTTTTCCGCCAAAACAACACACATCTCTCAAATGGAAGTAGTCGGAATTTGTCTGCCCGGCCTGGGGGCGTTTTTGGGGTTTTATTTTCAGTTTCCCTTTGCGGTTCTCCGTTTTGTCTTCTCAGTTTCTTTTATTTTTGCTTTTTGGCGGCAAATCAAACCGAGTTTATGAAATTGGCAAATTGGCTTGGCGGCGGCAAACCAAAAAGAGTTTGATGGACGACCCAGCTCTGGACGGAGGAGTCGCAGCCGCAGTCCCTGTCTCAATCCCAAACCCAAGCCCAGTCCAGTCCCATTTCCAAACTCAATCCCCGGTCTATGCGTGCCAAAGCGCCAATGGCGTTTTAATTTGAAGTTAAAGCTGAGACTGCGGCGTTTATGAGCAGCTCTCTGGCGTTGACTTTTATTTATTTAATGTTTCGTCTCTCGTATTTAGTTCTTTATTATTTTATTTGGCTTTTCCTGTGTGCTGGCTGGGTCCGGGACCTGTTGCCTGCTACCTGCGAGGAGCAGGGAGAACGATGCAAAACTGGATTAAGTCCCTTTTACGCCCTAATCCCTGGACTTATTCTGCCAGGAGAGAGACGAGGCGAGAGCTGAGTCCTTGCTGAGACATGGCGCCAGTCAGTCAATCGTGGCCATTGTCCCTGGGCGAGCACTAATAGGATCAGCAATGCTGTCTGAGCCCTGGCGTGAAGTCAGCAAATGTTGTTTATTTTGGACAAAGCAAAAGGGGTTGACCCCTGACCTCTGCCAGGAGAAGTCCAGCCCATATAGCAAATACACCTAGGGAAATTCTGGAAGAGTTATTCAAGAATTATGTCAAGTTTGATTGAATTATTTATTTATTTGATGAAGGAGTCATTTGCGACCCTATAAATCATATATATTCTTGATCAGCATAAAGAGGAGAATCTTTCTATCTATAATTGGAAAGAAATATTGTTTTTAAAATTTTTCCAAAAATTTGATAAGGGGTAACATCATTAAAATTCTCAAAAATTGCCAAAAATTTTGATATCTTTTAATTTCAAATTAAGTAAGCAGTTTTTTTGAACTAATAAAAACTAACACAGAACAACTTTCCGAATTGAAATTAATGCATTTTTCGCTTTGTTATGATAGATGTCAAATTCATTTTCACCAATTTCTTCAAGTGTAACCCTAATACCTACTCACAGCTCCTAACTGCATCCACTCCTCCTTGTAGGTGTCTCTGTGTTTATTTATTTTGAATGGAACTCAGCGCAGACTCTCTGTTCTGGCTCTCCTCCTTTCTTTTGACCCAAAAACACTGCCAAAAACAGAGTACCGCCTGATCTCTAACTGATGGATGATTCAACAAAAAAACAGAAAAACCTTAATGGTTACCGAAAAGTTCGCATCGATGCTGATGGGAAAAATGTGCAAACAATGAAAAAGCCGCCCAGAAAGGCACAAAAGCTCTCCAGAATCGAGCGGAGAAATCAAGACACACTCCGACCGGCCTGTGCGAGTGTGTGTCTCTGTCGAGTGTGTGTAAGTACTGATCTGGCCATCATTATGGCTTCGATAGCAATTATCCGCTACCGTTTAATTGCGAGCTGCGGCGATTTTGTGGGCCGTTGCTGGCTGATTTTTCACACGCATTCGCAGGTGGGCAGCTCCACCTGTGCCGCCGCCTCCCCCTCGCGGTGCCTTTGGCCTGTGGCCTGTGAATGCTGTCATGTGTCTAATGAGAGTCGCCCCGCGTTGGCCCAGTTCAGAACTTGGCCCGAAGTTCGCGTTCTCTTTGTGTAATTTGCACACTTGCATGGGCATTTTTCCTTGCACCGATTTTCCGCCGCCGCTTTTCCAGTGCACTCCGATGGACAGAGGGAAACTTTGGCTGTAATTTGCATATGGAACTTTT
>VNKB01013359.1:71692-81736 GCA_008042735.1 Drosophila leontia | reverse complement strand
CTCGAACAAATCTTAACCGATCGATCTGAAATTTTGACAGTATATCCAAAATACCTATGGCTATCGACACACGTAGGATTTTTTTTTATTTTTGCTTACTTTTTTTTTATCAACAATTTTGTGACGCTTTTTTCGCATGAAAATTGAACTTTTTTTTTAATCACTCACCATTCTGCTAAAAATCAAAATATCGAAAAAATCCTACGTGTGTCGATAGCGGTTGAGATACAGAAACTAACAAAATTTGATTTTTTGTTCTAGATCAAAAATTAAGGACGTTAGGTTTTCGGCCATGGACCCCTTTCAAAAAAATAGGGCCTACGAAGACATGCTGCACAGCCGCCATTTTGTTTTCGATTTATTAAAAAAAAAATTTATTTTGTAGTTCACATCTAACATTATCAAACCTACTTTAAAATTTTTCGATTGGCTTTTTCATTTGGCCAAAAAAAATTCTAGAAAATGGGCTTTTTTTTTGCCAGTTACTCAGATGTCCCCCCTTAAACAATTTGTATTATTAAAAATTTGTTAGGCTATATTATCTTTCATTAAAAATTTTCATTCAAATTTTATGCCCAATTTGAACCCAGATATATATTTGTTTAATATAAATATTTTAAAATTATAATATAAATTTAATTATTTTTGTATTTTATTATTAATTTTCTTTTTTTCTGATTTTTTAAATTATTTTTGTATTTTATTTTAATTTATTTTTACTTTTTTATTTTTATTGCATTTTATTTTTATTGTATTTTATTTTTATTGTATTTTACTTTATTTTTTACTTGGTGTAAACTATTTTAATTTTATTATAATTTTTTATAATAAATTATTTATTTATAAATTATAAATTATTACCTATTTATAAATTATAAATTATTACCTATTTATAATGAATAATTAAGAGAAATGAGTACCTAGCTACAAAATAATAATAACGAATACACCCCTCATTTATCTACAGGGTACTCCCTCTCTCTCTCTCTCTCTTGAAGATGCACTTACGTCCGGGGCTAATGTTAATGGGGTGTGGCATTTTGGCCAGTGTAAATAAATTAAAGAGCAGCCGCAAAACAAAAGCACGGAGCGAAGAGGAGGCGATATGCGGCGGCATTTTGATTGCATTTCATTTGTGGAAAAAAAAAAAATAATAATACAAAAAAAAAGGAGAGAAGAAATAAAAAACAGAGAGATTCTGACTCCGTTTGGCCTTTGTTTGCTTTGCAAATTGCGCTCAAGTACGCCCCGGAGATAATCAGTGCAAATTCTGCAAGGGGAGTCGCAGTTGCTGCTTTATGATATCTTATCTGTGGGTAATCGGAGCAGCAGCAGCAGCTGCTCCTGCATCTGCATCTGCTTCAGCTTCGTAGTCTTAGCTTTAGCTTCTGCCTGTCCAAAGTGTGTGTTGTGTGTGTGTGTGTCATTCCTTGAGCAAATAATGGCAACAATTATTCCGGCAAATGCATCCCAACCCCAGAACATTGTGGACTCCTCTTTTACACTTGGAAAAATAAAGGACAAAAATATGCCAAAAATATTTTGAAATGTTGGTAAATCGGGAAATTAAATTATTATATTTTTATAATTAAAAATGTCAGTTGATTTATATACTTATTTTTTTAGTTCAACTTTTTTATTTTGTTGAATATTAAAAAAATATATATATATATTTATAAATCGAGAGCAAAACTGTAATAAAATTTTATAAAAATTCTAAATACCAATTAAATGGGGAATTACTATATCGGATCCCAAAAATCTCCTCACAAAAAAAGGAAATACATTAAACAAGAAGGAAACAAGCTTTGGAATATACATATATCTGGATCAACTCGGCTGTAGATGCTGATCACGAATAAATATGATTTCAAAAGGTTTGAAAAAACCCATTCTTTGAAATCATCTGACTAAAGTCACTTTTTAAACTCTTTTTTTTTTAAATTCTCTTTTTAAATTCTCCTCCGATTTAAGAACAATTCCAATTTATTTCAGTGCATTGCCATTTCAAATCCTTGCGGCCGTTGATTCCTTTTTTGGGTGATTATGCAATTTAGCAGCTTGTAAGTGATTGTTTGTGGGGCGTTGTTCGCCTGCAACATCGGTTGCAGTTGCAAGGTGCAACATAAGAGTCACTGGAGGCAGGCAGCCAGGCAGCTGTGCTCGCTCTTGCCGCAAATTGTTGTCTGCACATTTTCCTCCTCTTTCGGCATTATATCTGCACTTTGCTCCGCTTTTTTCAGTACTTTATTTTATTCCTTTTATCCTTATTTTAGTTTGTTTTCTTATATTTTTTTTCTTTTTTGTTGTGGCGCTGATTGTTACAATTTTTGTGTGTGTGCTCGCGCGCGCGCAGCTTTCAAATTAAAACGCAAAGCATTTTTGGGCAATTTTTCCTTAACTTTTTTTGTGAAGAGTATAATATTATGGGGGCTGCAATTGTGTATTGGTAAAGAAAGGGGAACCCTAAATACTCTGGTAGAATCTTGATAAAATAAAAGTACAAAATCCTAAATACTCTGGTAGAATCTTGATAAAAATAAATGTACAAAATCCTAAATACTCTGGTAGAATCTTGATAAAATAAATGTACAAAATATTTGCATGCTTCTATTTATAAAAATAATATTAAAATATTTATTATGACATTTTTTATTGTTATTCTTTGATTATTTTAAAATCTAAATTATTAAAATAATTTTTTTGAAATTTCCAATATTATTTAATATAATAATATAATATATAAAATGTAATATTTAATTTTTTTAATATAACTTTTAAATTATTTTATTATTAATTTATATAGTATTTAAAAAATTAAATGTTTTATTTATTTAAAAAAATAAATATTAATATTATATTATTTTATTAACATTATTTATCATTATTAAAATTATTTTTTTGATAATTTAAATATCAAAATCATCAAAATTATTAAAATTATTATTATTATTATTATTATTATTATTTTTATTTTTATTTTTTTTTTTTATAATTAAAAAAAAAGAGTATTAAAAGTCGTAATAAATCGAAAATCGAGATTCAGCTGAAGAACTTGGACGGGAAGATGAGCATGAAAGGGTGAGGTTGAAGGATGAGGATGTGCATTCGTTGGAAGATGACGTTGATACGAGGAGAGAGAGACGATGACGAAGACTATGGGATTTCGGTTTGCTGCTGCCTTTTATTTTTGTTGTTAACAAACCACACGTAAGCCAAATAAAGTAAATTGCGGCAAATACAAATTGAAAACGGTCTGACAAATGAAAGTCAGCAACAGCTGCAACAACCGAAAGCTGGAAAGAGATGGAGCCAATCATTTCAAGGTCGACACAATATTAAACCTGGCCAAGAGAGATTCATTGAACCGACTTTCGACAAATTGTGACAACGCCCATGCGACAAAAAGGCACACAAAAATACGGCAGAAAGCCGCACCGAAAAATTGCAAAGAAGTGTACAACAAAAAAAAGTTTCGATAAGAATTATAATAAAAATATATATAAAAGACAAAAAATATATAAAAAAAATATAAAAAAAAAATATATAAAAAAATATATGTATAAAAAATATAAATATAAAAAATATAAATATAAAAAATATATAAAAATAAATATAAAAAATATATGAAAATAAATATAAAAAATATGAATAAATACAAAAAAATTCAAAATAAAAGTACAAAAAATAAAAATACAAAAAAATAAAAATACAAAAAAAAATTTTTACAAAAAAAAAAANAAAAAAAATATACAAAAAAAAAAATAAGAAATAATACAATAAAATGAAAAAATTTCAACAAAAAAATTCCAAATTTCATTCGGAACCCCTCCCATTTTCCCTCAAAATCCTCCATATTTCGCAAAACAGCAGTGTGCTCCAAATTATTTGCACTTTTGTATTAAATTATTATAGTTTTTACCTTGCTCGTATTCAATTTAACCTGACTCACAGTGACCGCAAATTAATTGCGTGCGATTGAGCAGACAAGCTGGACACGCCCATGACTACGCCTACTTTTGTGGTTTATTTTTATGCAAGCCAGACTTTTAATCCTTGACTATTGGCAACAAAGGATAACAGTTGGTGGGGAAATTATGAAAATATATGTATATTTGAATATTTATTTTAAATTCTTTATTTTAAATCATAAAAATCAATTTGTTTTATATTTAAAAAAATGGTACAATCTGTGGGCAATATTTTAAAAGCTTAAATAAAACAAAGAGATCAAGGGTGTTGCTCATTAATCAAATGACAAACGTTTTTCTTTGTTCACCTCGCAGCCTCAATTATTTTTTTACGGAAATTTATGCATATTGCCAGGCGATTCTGACAACGGTTCCGAGAGTCCCCAGTCCCGAGTCCCGAATTTCGATACAGACAGACCCACATCCACACACGATAATCCTACTCCACCTTCTCCGCCACCTTAAACCACTGAATCATATGGAAACCAAAAACCCCGCAAAAGTAAGCCACAAATTTCAAAAAAAAAAAAAGAAGCAGGGGAAAAAACTTGAAAAAAAACCATAGGAAGCCAATTAAAATGTTGTTTGTGAAATATGACACAAAATAAAGAGTTGAACAGTGAATTCTGTCAGGATTTTAGACCTTAGTTTACTCTTTGATGTAAATCTTAAGTGTAATCTTAAAATCAATAAATAAAAAAATCTATAAATAAAAAATTTTATAAAAATTTAGATAAAAAACTAACAACAAAAAAAAATCATACATAAAAAAACTAACAATAAAAAAAATCATACATAAAATAACTAACAATAATAAATATTAATTCATAAAAAAATCAATTCATAAAACATATCAATAAAAAAAAAACAAATTCTATAAATAAAAATATATTAAATTGTTTAGCCATTTTTTTCAACATTTGATATTGGGTTTTCTTCGATAAAAAATTAAGAAAATATTAACCAAAACTTTATTTATTTTTTTCAATTATTATTAAATTATTTTATAAATTATATTATATTTTAAATTCAGTATAAAGATTTGTTAAACTACAAATAAAAATAAATTATTATATAAAATGATGCATAAATATTTTAATTTTATTAACCCTTTGAAGATATACAAATTTCGGCAAGCCGAAGTAAGCTTCCCCTTGTCTTTTTTTTTTTATTTTTTTATTTTAGAAGTTATTCTTTTAAAATATACATAAAAAGGTATATATATTCCATAAAATATAAAAAAAGTTTTATATACTCTATAAAATATGCATTAAAACATCCCAGCTTCTGTTGCTTTTCCTTGATTATGCTTTTGGCATTTATGATTAGCCAGGGTTTATTTTTTCATAGACGACTGCTCCTTCCAGCTGCTTTCTATGCAGCATAATAATTGGCTGGCTATATATATATAGTATTTTCCCCCCTGTATAAATATATTTCGATGTCTGAGTCTGGTTTCTAGGTCTATCTCATCAGGCCTTTGGTCTTTTATTTGTATTGTTTTTTAGGGTTGGGGCTTGAGTTTGGAAAATTTGTGCAAGTTTTCGGGAGCCCAGAGATGATGATGATGATGATGGGAGAATTCTAGGAGGGAATGCTACACATAATTTTGCATAGTTTTATTGCAGAAAGAAAAGAGGAATGTACCACTCGTTACCCAAACACCAGACAAGCCAGACTTGAGAGTGGAGTGCTCGACATTTATATGCGCATCACTTAGTCGTACTTCTTCTTCTGAGCGGAATTCATAAAAGGCAAATTCTCTCTCTCTATGGATGATATATACATATATATACTACAGTTGGGGTTGAAATAATAGAGCAAGGTACATTTTAAAAATTATTATTCAAGTTCTTTTTGTAAGTAAATTTAGTTAATAACTATAAAGTTCTTCTTCTTCTTCTTTTCTGAAATTATTATTAACTAATAAAGCTTAAGATAATATTAAATATATATTTTCACCTTTTAAGTAATATCTCAAATCCTCAAAAACCTCTTCTTAAAAATAAATAAATAATTTAGTAAAATTCTTTTAAAATCTTTACAAAGTTCTCTTGTGTTAACCACACCTGTATTATTTATATATACCTTCTGGCACTATCGTATGATGGGAAAACTTACTGAATTAGTTGGAATATTCTGTGAGTAACTTTGCCTGGCTGGGATCGCTTGGGGATCGTGTCTATGACATAGGAAAAATGCCTCGAAAATGCCTCTTAAATGCAACATTTTCATGCGGTAATTGCAAAGAGGAACAGACAACAACAACAAAAACACAGAGAACCGAGAACACAACAACAACAATAAATAAAAACCTAAAACAAAAACAAAAGCGGAAGCTTTGGCAATGATCATGCAAACTGCTCATTCATAGGATAATTATTCCATGAGTTCATTGCGGTGGCGTCGGTGGGTGAGCAATTGTCCCCCCCCCCCTCTTTCCTCTTTTTTTTTTTGTAGTATTTTTATAGTTTTTGTTAGTGGTGTTGTGCCACCTTCTGAGCTGCATTCATCCCAAGTGGGGTTGTCTCCCAACACTTCATGCACACTCCACTCTATATAGCCCATATATATATCTACATATATATATATTTATATATATATAGCTATATCCAATGTCGTGGGAGCCGACTGTGTTGCATTCTTAATGTTTTCATCGCATTAAGTGCATATCTAATTTAAGGCAACTCACTTTATAGGCTGGGCTTGTGTTACACATCCTACTACTACTACTACTACTTACTAATAGGCTCAATTATCTGGAATCGTAATGGGACAAGAATTTTATTGATAAATGTAGATATGATGACACAGAAAAAATGTTTATTATATGATTCTTAATAAGAAGCTTGCTAAAAAAAATTCTTAAAAAGAAAACGTAAAAAGAACATTTCTTAAAAAATAAAAATTCTTAGAAATAAAAATTCTTAAAATAAAAATTCTTAAAAATAAAAATTCTTTAAAATAAAAATTCTTCAAAATAAAAATTCTTAAAAATAAAAAATCGTAATAATAAAAATTTTTCATTTAATTATTAAAACAACATATTTGACTAAATATTTAATTTATTATATTATTAAATATAAACAAATATATTTTAATATATAATATATCTTCATATAAACCTCCTTTAATATAACGCTTTTTGGTGGTTTTCATACAACTGTCTGATTAATCGGCTTTTAACCCAATTTTATTACAATGACCTTGTCCTGGGAGCGACCAAAATCAGCTTCAGAAAATATATAGCACGCCTACAGTTAACATCTGGGCATGTCTAACCAGTTTCACCAATATATATATATCTCAAGATTCGGGGAGTTATTGGGTATACATATGGATATATATATATGTATATATATAAATACTATCCCGGATTCTTTGGCAATGACAATAACTGAACGAATCTGCAAACTGAACTGAGGCGAACTCTTGACTGTTCCATTTATAAACATACATACATATGTAGTACTTGTATATAATACTTTACAGTACATAAGGCTCTCACTTATGCACTGAAATATAAAAGAACTTAGATTAATTAATATTAAACTAATTTTATAGTGAAAAAAGGTGCTGAAAATTGCTTAATTTAATTCTTAATTGTTAAACATAGTTTTAAAAATTCTAAATTTAGTTCTTAATTGTTAAATATAGTTTTAAAAATTCTAAATTTAATTCTTAATTGTTGAACATAGTTTAAAAAATTCGAAATTTAATTCTTTATTGTTAAATATAGTTTTAAAAATTTCTAAATATTTTTATACATTTAATATTATTTATCTATAAATTGTATATTTAATTTTTATACCCTTGCAGGGTATTATAATTTTAGTCAAAAGTGTGTTACATAGGAGTCATTTCCGACCCTATAAATCATATATATTCTTGATCAGCACAAAGAGCAGAATCAATCTAGCCATGTTCAGGAGAAAACAAATTTAAAAAAAAATTTTTTTAATTTTTGAGGTCCTAAAATTGTTTAGTTGTCAAATAAAAATTGGAAAAAATTTAAATTTTTTTAAATTTGAAATTTAGTATGCAGTTTTGTTACCCTAGAAAAAACTAGCACAGAAAAGCTTTCCGAATTGAATTTGATGCGTTTTTGGCTTAGATATGATTATTTTTATAAAAAAAATTACCATTTAAAATATAAAAATATTAATTTAAAGAGTGTGAATATTTCAGATCTTGTTGAGGGGTTTAATGATTTTATTCAGCGAAGGAGTCGTTTCCGACCCTATAAATCATATATATTCTTGATCAGCCCAAAAAGCGGAGTCGATCTAGCCATGTTTAGGAGAAAACAAATTTAAAAAAATTTTTTTTTTAATTTTTGAGGTCCTAAAATTGTTGAAGTTGTCAAATAAAAATTGGAAAAAATTTAAATTTTTTTAAATTTGAAATTTAGTATGCAGTTTTGTTACCCTAGAAAAAACTAGCACAGATTATGATCGGTTTTTGATTGCATGACAGATCCTATGGCAAACAGCAAGGGTATACAAATTTCGGCTTCCCGAAGTTAGTTTCCTTTCTTGTTGAATGTAAAAAAAGTCGTAAAAGTATTCCATAAGCTTGATTTTCTTCAAGTGCTGTTGTTACGTGTTCTTTATTTTCGTTTCTTTTTTTTTTTCATTTGTTGACTTAACAAATTTGAATGTTTATATATACATATATATATATATATATACCATTCATATATATACATACATATTTGCCATCTTCTCCTTTCGCTTAAAACGGTAAAAAAGTAAATTTGATTCATACTCTCGCAAGTAACAACAACAAAAGGTTTTGCTTGTTTGACTTGTTTTATTTTTATGATCCCCAAGTGTGTGTGTTTTTTCGCTTCGCTCTTTTTGGAATTCTGCGAATTTTTATTGACAAATTTCATTAGAACTTGTACTTGGCCAGCAACCGGACGGAGGGGCAGACGTTAACTTGGCTAACTGTAGTCGAACGAAATGGAATGAAATGAACTGAAGTGAACCGAATTGTTTGTTTTTTTTTTTTTTTTTTTTATTTATTTTTTTTTAGACTGGCAATCGAAAGACTTGGGCAACGAGCTTGAATACTTTTTAGTAACTAACTTACTATTATTATCTTATATATTTATAAATTTATTGAAAATAATGAAAACTTAAGTAAAAATTGTAATCAATTTAAAAAAAAAAAATCTTTTAATTAATAAATAACTTCTATAATTATTAGATTAATTCCCCCAACAAACTCACTAAAATATTAGTATTTTAGAACGGTTAAAAAAGAGTTAAAATTGTATTCAAGAAGAAAAGAGAGAAAGAAAAAAAATTAGAGAATGAGAATGCGATAAAGTAGGCACTGGTGGGCGGTGGTTTTTTTTTGGGAAAGGCACAAAAGAATTTAAATACCAAATTAAACATCAACTGACCAGAACACCGAATTCATTGTGTATGTGTACTTAGTACAACTTCTATGATTCTATGATTGCGAATTCTAACAAACACCCATAGCTTCCACCCAAAAAAAAAAAAAGCACACTCCCTCCTCCCCTCAACTTGTGCAGAGCAGCGTGACAAGAACAAACAATGAACAAAAGCAGAAAAAACATAAATAAATACAGAAAAAAAAAAAAAGAACAAGAAACATAAAAACCAAATACAAATTTTTCGTTTTGTATTGAAATGGAAATAGATTTTTTTTTTTTCATTGTGATTTGCAACAAAATCGGAAAAAAAAAAGTACAAAAATAAAACAGAAGCAACAAAGGCAAACACTTTGGTTACCATGATTGTTGTTCTTGCAGCTTCAAGTGTTGAAGTTCGTGTGAATCTCATTGTTGTTCTTGTTATTCCTATGGGGTATGTACAGTTGTGGGAGAAATAATAGTGTTTAAAAATATAATATATTAAAAAAAAAAATTATAATAAAAGAAAATATATAATACAAAAAATATGTATAAACAAAAATATGTATAATAAATAAAAATATATATATAATTATAAAAAATATATATATATAAATATAAAAAAAAATATATATATAATTATAAAAAAAAATATATATGTAGAAAATTATTAAAAAATATATACAT
>VNKB01013359.1:13250-71664 GCA_008042735.1 Drosophila leontia | reverse complement strand
TACTAAATATATGTAGGTATAATTTAAAATATATAGATATATACATTTTTCTTTATAATAACTTATAGCACATAAAAATACCCACTGAATTCCTATAAATATTTTATTCTAATTTCCTATTACATTCTCTTAATTATCTTTTAAAATTTAGATTTAAATCAATAATATATTTATATAATATAATAATAAAAAAACAAAGATATGAGATAGCCTGTTTATTGCTTTTAATTTGACCGCACCTGTTTCACTTTTTTGCACTTGCCACATTAGGTGAAACATCATTATCATGCCACAGAGTCAGGGGCAAGAACAAAAATACATATACAACAACGTACTTAAAAAAACCTGCCATTGTTTAGCCGTTTTTTTTTTCTTTTTTTTTTTTATTACAATGAAAGCTCATTGTGGCACAGAGGAATCGGACTCAGAATCAGAATCAAAATCGGAATTGGTATAGGAATAGCAATAGGATTCGCTGTATCCTAAGCAACACGAGTTGGCAACAAGTGCTTTTTTGTCTAAGAAGAAGGCAACAACAACAACTACATGTCCATTTTTGGCCACAAAATGTTGCTCCATTAAAATGCTACAAGCCTTAACGTTTTTTTTTTTTCTTTCTTTGCTTTTTTTTAACAGCATTTTGCATCGTTACCGGAGGAAAAACTAGCAACACATCGAACTGGGAGAGAGAAACAAAGAAAAGCCATTTCATTTAGCCCATTAAGGATCATAATGCAATTCTTGGCCATTTGACAAATATTTTTGTGTGGAAATTGGAAATATTTTGTTGAGTATTAGGATTAAAATAATTGAGATAAGATGTAGATAATTTAAGAATAAAATATCACAAAATATATATGATGCTTAAACTATATTAAAGATATTTATTTAAAGAATTTCAAGATTTTTTTATAGGTTTATTTTAGGGAAAATAATAGTTGCTGTTTACTAATTGTTTAAAAAGTTACAAGTTTTTTGAACATAAGAGTTATGTATGGATATCATATTTTATATTTTATTATTAAAATATCATATATTTTTTTATATTATTACTTAAAATTTTATTTTATTATTATAATATTACTTAAAATTTAATTTTATTATTATAATATTACTTAAAATTTTATTTTATTATTATTTTTTGTTCATAAACAATTTTCAATTTAATGCCTAATGGTTCTTCCGCTTTTTCATTATCTTTTCCTAACACCTTTTCTTTTCTAAGATCAAGACCTGATGCCAGATTAATTTCCAGCACGCTTAAATGCACTTGAAATCAATGAGGAAGTAATTAGATTAACTCTACTCTCCTTCTTTTTCTCATTTTCTCCATTTCTCTTATTTCTCCCTTGTGAAGTTCTTTTTTGCTTAGTTTACAGTTTCCCCATCTCTGGCCAATTTGCAGTTTGTTTATAAATCAAGTGTAAGTGACATTGAAATTTATTGGCCAGAATTGCTTGCTGCTCTTTCTCTCTCTGTCTCCAGCTCTCTCCATCTCTCTCTAAATCTCCATTTGCATCACCTTCTCTTCCACTCGTTTATCATTTGTCTCCCTGCCACATCGCTGCCTTGCCACCACCTTCTTCCCCACTTTGGTTGCGTCTTGCTCTGTTGCGTGAGAATTTCGCATGTTGTGCGGTAGTTTATATAACACACACACACACACTCACTGGGGGTACATATGGAAAGACACCTAAACACGGCTCATTCTTACGCTATCTAATTAAAGTCCCGACCATCTGGCAAAAGTTTTCTGTTTCAACTCGCACAAATCATCATTCTCTTCTATATATTTTTATTTACTTGGTTTTTTTTTTGCGGTTACTTTGTGGTGCAAATCACAGGAAAAGATGGAGAAAAATGAGGAAAGAGGAGAGGACTGGGGTCTTTTGTTTATGTTAATTATTATTAATTTCCAATCAGTTTTAATTTTGAAAAATATTTATAAAAAAAAAGTAAGGAAAATCAAAAGACTTAGGCAACGAACTTTTTTTTTAGGATAATTACAGAAAAGAAAATCGCATTCTAGAAATTTCTGTATAAAAAATTCTTAAAATTAATATCAAATATAGTACTTAAATATTTAATTGATTTTTAATTTACTTGAAATAGTTAAACTGCTTAAATAAAATATAATTATAATATACAAATTTAATATTAAAAATGTAATTTTTTAAAAATTTAATATTTAAAAATTTGATATTTAAAAATTTAATATTTAAAAATTTGATATTTAAAAATTTAATATTTAAAAATGTAATATTTAATAATTTAATACTTTAAAATGTTATATTTAAAAATTTAAAAATTATTTACAACAAGAATAAAAGAATACATATATAAACAATAATTTCAAAAATAAATAATAAATATTTAACTTTTATTTTTAAACCTTTTTAAAAACTTTTAACCCCTCAATTTGCCTTAATAACTATTTATTGCCTTGCCTCTTTTGCTCCACAAAAACCTATTTCACATTTTTGAGAAATTACAAATGACAAATCACCAAATTGGCTTACATCTTTGTTCATTGCCCTCTCTCACAGTGGAATGTTGGTGAGATTTTTGCCAATCGAATTGTTTTAATTGCCTTGACATTGCCATAAAACCAGCACCGTTAAGTAAATAACTTAAATTTACCGCTTCTTGAGATATTATTTTGTTTTTTTGATTCGGTTACAAACAATGATGAATCAATAAAATCAGCTTAAAGTCAAGTGACAGTTTGAAAACCCATTGAACAAAAAAATAAAATAATATTAAAAAGAAGAACAAGCAAGGTACCGTTAGATATAAGTATCTTAACCCCAGACTATTATTGCTACTTCTTTTTTTGTTTATTTTCTTTGTCGATATTGATTTTTGTTCATTTCATTAATTAAACATTTCACGTGTGAATTTCCTGCAGCAAAACAGGTACATCCGCCGAATGAATACATTTTTGGCTGTCTATAGAAATCTATATTCATATATGCATATAGATATGAGTGTCTCACACACTTTATTATGTATCTTTTTACCGAATTTTATTAAACTTTGTTTAACTTCCACCCCCCTAGGAAGAAGGAGGGGGGCAATTAAAACCCTCTTTACGCAATTTGCAGAGATGTGTGGTTTTTTTTTTACCTCAACGTTTCGCTTAATTTTTAGTTTACGGCTGCCAATAACCGACGTCAAGGCCAAGGCCAAAAAGGCCGACAATCGTTTGCTTCATTATTTTCTAAGCTGCTTCAACTAGCAACAAAAAAAAAAAACTGCCGAAAATAAATGTAGTTGAGCCTACAATTTGTCTTGGAGTTGCCGTTTTTTGTGCGTGCCTCGTTACGGTTTCAGTTTCCTCTCACGTCCCGCACGAAAACGAATCTGAACCGAAACTGAAATTAAAATTGAATATCATCTAACGAGATCAAGCCAAAGCCAAATCTTTTTTGGATTCTAAAGTGTTTCGAGCTCTATTTAAATTGCCATCGGAAATGACCACAGGAAGGTTTTCTTTCCAATTGCTTTTTTAAATCCAATTAAAGCTACCAAAAATCAAAGTTGTTTGAAAATTAACAAGCTTCATATTAAACTTAAGATAATTATGCTTGATAAAGATTTTATTGATTTATTTTTGGATTTTAGTAATAAAGAAATAGTATATGGATTAGATGATCATGATGTTTATTTCTATTTATTTCAATTTTATTTTTTATTATATTATTATTATTTATTATTTTAATTATTTTTTATTTTATTTATTTATTATTTTATTTATTTATTATTTTAGTTTAAAATTAATTTTAGGTATAGATTTTAATGATAAAAAAATTAACTTAATTTTCTATATTAATCTAAAACCTTAAAAACTACTTTAACTATAAATTTCATTTATTTATTTGTTGATTTCACCTATAAATAATAAATGTTCATTTTAAAAAGATTTTAAATTCCTATTAACTTAATACTATAAAAATTATTTAAGCTGGTTCTTTTATATTCTTTAAGAAATAGTAATATTCGTATATATTCTTAGCTAATTTATGTCATATTCTTATTTTGTTACTAACATAATTATTCAATTATTGTTTGCAAATATAAATTACCTTCCCTCAAAATTGGCAAGAACACGCCTAGTCTAAGCATGTTATTGCCTAGGAAATCGCAAACAGCCATTATGTGTTAGCTACGTATTTAATTAGCGAATGATTTAAATTGCAATCAAATGATTTGCATACTTTGGCTAGTTAACTGTTTAACGCTTGCCATAAAATATGCTTCACATTTTGATTAACGCCTTAATTGAGGCGGAATTTCGCAATCAAAATCGAATTAAAATAAATGCCAGTCTCTCAAATTGATATATTCGCACACCGAGAGAGATATCAAAACTATATATACATATATATATTTTTTTAATCAGCAAGTTTAACAATTTCTGGCCACACTTAAATCATTAGTCATTATGACTTTCAACTTGGCTTTGTTGTTGTTGCGTGCAAGCCAAGTCAAGCATCTCGGAAATCGCGCTAATTTATCTCTTATAAGTTAAGTTTTTCGTCTTGTCTTTTTTTCCTTGTTTTTTTTTTTTTTTTTTTACTTTATTTCTGCCTCGTTCGGGCCACATTTCTTTCTTCTTGCTGCTGATGCGCCGCTGAGGTCGAAGAAGAAAAAAAATCATAATAATAACAGCAACCACGACTCATTCACTTAGTCAGCAGACAGACACTGCTGGCCACTTGGATTTTTGACTCAGTCCAATGAACTGCAAAAATCTGCAGGCCAGCCAAGAAAAATAAAAGACAATGAATAAAATATATAATCTGTTGAAAAGTTTCGGTTAGCTGGACTCGAGAAAATTACCTACGATATTTTTAAAGTGAGAAGAGTAGCAACTCAATGAAAATATGTTTAAAAATAAAAGTCAAGTGTATATAAAAGGGTATAAAATTGTCTAAAGGATATTAATAATTTTTCATATTTAAAAACAAATTTTAAAATATTTTTTTATTTTTTAAAGACTAAATAATTAATTTAATTAAATATTAATATTAACTTAAACCAAAATCTTAATGCTTAAAATATTAATTAATATTCTCCCTTCCTTAATTCTAATTTATATCTTTAAAGAATCTCAAATAAAAGCAAAAAAAATATATATAAAATCTTAAACTATTTTGATGGCTTTCTAAAGCATTTCTCTGGAATCTGCTTATAAATTATGCACATTTTAATTTCAAAATTTTTGGTTTAATCACAAATCAATCAAATCATCATATTGATTGTTTCTAGAATAAATTTTCCGAATGCCAAGGCATTAAACTGCCGTCATAAACATAATGAACTTGATTCAGGTTTTAATATGTTTAAATTTTATCAAAAAATTAGAAGACTTTTTTTTCTGAAACGTGTTTCACAGTCATAAAAATGAGGGAAAAGTTATACAAGCATATTTCTTATGCTTTGTGGTGTAGCTCATTAATATTATTTTAAGTGCCAATTCTTTTTTTCTTTGGTCATTTAAGCTGCTTAAAATCGAACCAAAAAATCCGCATCGTTCGAGTTAATCATTTGCCGCCGCGGCTCCTAAGCGAATATTCTCTTCTTTTTTTTTTCGTTTTGTGAATGAATGCAGACATCAAAATAACAATAATTTGTTGCGAGAAAAAAAATACAACATTTTTAAATTATATATACGCATAGGAATGTATGAAAAATCGGCTCTCTTCTGTCTGTTGTTTAGGAATCAACTAATGACGCTATAAATAGAGCAGTCTTAGGCGCTGAAGTGTTTGTCTATAAATAGATCAAGAAACTATATCATCAGACAGTCACTTAGATGATTGGTATTGTTCAGTTGGGCTTTATATAATACAGAAAAAGAAAGGGGAAAAGAATGGAGAAGGGTGCAAAATATAACACACTCTCTCTTGTGGTATTCTAAGAAAAAATATAGGATCGATCATCTCATCGATATCTTATCGATATCTTATCGAAAAAGTATACAAGTTTTTGGTATTTCATTATTTATTTTAAAGTTTCATTGTTACTTTAATAGTTTATAATAGAAACTTTTAAAACTGAAATTCTCACACACACACACAAATCGATTAATCGATAAATTAATATATTGCTCTTATCGAAAAACTTTATAATTGTTATTTTATTTGGCCACCTTTAACTATATACTTTATTATTTTAAATTTTTCTCCATCCCCTCGTTATCGATTAATCAATCAATCACACTCACATCCCTAATAGTGGGTGGGGGGGTCGTGTTTCGATTCTTTTTTAGTTTCGAATAGTTTCGTTTCCAAACATAACAGACTAATTGCTGGCAAAGCCAAAAACGATCTTTGGACTAATTGTTTGCAGAAATTGCAAACGATCCCGTGGAAATGCGTCTGATCACTCCCGATAGCTACCTCTCTGTCTGTCTATCGGGTCCCCGTATACAGACCTCTCTCTTCATCTCTCTTCAGCTGCGGCGGCGGCGGCTGTCAGTCAATTAGAGCAAACGCGCTACAGAGATCATTAGAGACTTGACGATAGAAAGCATTTTGAGTGGCAGTGATAGATTGTTGAATTGTTGTTAAAGAATTGCTAGATTGGCCAGAATAGTTGGCTGGCTGGCTGGATGGCTGGATGGCCAGAACTGTATTGGCATTCGGCCAAATGCCATTTCTGGCCATACTTATATCAAACAGGAGCAGCTCTCTTGAAGCGGTTAAGTGACTAATTTATGGCCTTTTATGTAAGCCAAAGCAATAATACTGATTCCACACTCGCGCCAAGTTTCGACTTTGACAGAGTTCGGAGTCCGAGTCCGAGCCGGAGTCGAAGTCGGAGTCTAAGTTTGACCACTTTCCGCAATGGTAGCAATTCATCTAATTGCCGGTGACGGTGCCGTTTGATGGACAGGCCGCTGGACTGTATAAAGAGAATTATACAACAATCAGAACGGCAATAAGCCAACCGTACCCAGACCAAGCTGGGGTACGCAGTCTTATCACAAGTGCACCTGCAGAAGCCCTAGGGATATGTGGAAAAACACACAACCAGACAGACAGACTGACACACACACACACACACACCAGATACCCCCCACCCACAAAAAAGTAAGAATACACTGGGGAAAAATATATGCCACAGCTTTAAGGGCTTTAAGCTAATAATTATATTTTAGTTATTAAGGAACTAGTAGGTATCTCAAAAGAAATCAAGTTTTTTATATATTCTAAAATGTAATAAAGGAGAATATTTAAACTATTTAAGCATCTTTGAACTATTGCCGAGCTTTTGGTGATTTTTTTAATATTTAAGCTGCAGATTAAGCTTAAAAAAAAGCTAGAACTGTTTTAAAATTAGATATTCAACCAAAAATAAACGTATATAAGATTAATAAAATAGAAAATAAATTATTTTAAATAATTCATAAAAATTTATTTTTTTTTATATATATTTTTAGCTTTGCAAAAAATTTTTTCCCGAACTGAATCCCTTTTAAAAAAGCTCAAAACAAAACAATAAATTCTTAAAAAAGAATGTTCTAATTGCGATTTCCTTCTTTTTTTAGCCACACAGTATTTGTATAATTTTTCTCCCAGTGCACTTCTCATGCAGCTCATTCATTAAACATGTTTCATTGCTTCGGGACATTTATTGCCGTACATCAGCCAAGGGGGCTTCTTTATATTATTTTCTTCTTCATTTTTTTTAATGACGAACCAACAACAACTAATCTTGGTTTGTATATCAAATAGAAAACCGTGAAGACTTACCAGTATTTTTCTCATCACGCCCCAACATCGTCAGCTTCGTCAATGATAGATAACATTTAATAGCTAATATATTAATTTAAGCAGTGACCTGTTGATGAATCAAGGAAAGAAAAGGTATTATAAAAGGAATTTCTAAAAAGTAAAAAACATTTAATATTATAAGAAAATATGTAGTATTTATTAATAAATAAAATAATAAAATTAATAAAATATTTAAAATATTTTTCCTGGAATAATAATAATTTTAAACTCTCTAAACCTATATTTTCTATAGCTTTTCAAAACTCTATATAATCTGATTTTCTCACACACATGTTTCTCTCATCATTTGAACGGAAATCAATCAAATAAGCCTTTAAACCCAACCATTCACCATTCGAGGAAGTGAAAACTTTTCAATGAAAACGAACGGAGTAGCCCTTATTATTATTTCGGTTTTATAGTCCAAAGTGCTGAGTGGACTTAAAGTGGCTTAAATAGGCTTAAATCACAGTCTAATGAGACGCGACGACAGCTTGGGAAGCTATCACACACAATAAACTCAGAATCTACATAAATCAATAAAAGAAAATAATATGAAGAACTCATCAAAGTGACATTAGGGAACCGCTAGAATGATATCCCGTCCGAGTATCATAAAAAACAAAGAGAGAATACAAATCTTCGATCCTTAGGAAATCATTCTGGGATTTATCTTTACGTCAAAAGACAAACAACAAGAAAAGGTGTTAGAACAGGTGCAGCCAAACGATGGGAAAGCCTTAAAATCGAATTTGGAAAAAGAAAAAGTCAACCAAGATATCAATTTATATACAACCAAAATCGGTTTATATATATATTTCGTTTTATTGCGCATACGCAGTGTGTGTCTCCCGAGGCTTTACTTTATCTCGGGTTTATTATGAGAGCATAGCCAGAGCCACAACGGAAGTCATTTGTCCGAGTCGCCCGAGTCAACAAAACACAAACCGAAATTAAAAATAAAAAAAAAAAAAAAAAAAAAAAAAAGAGAAGAAAAAACTCTAGCCAAAGAATAAGAAACTTAACACACAAAACGTTATAAAAAAAAAAAAAAAAAAAAAAAAANAATTTTTTTTTTTTTTTTTTTTTTTTTTTTTTTTTTTTTTTTGTGGTTGCCTCTGGGATTACGTCACTGTCACAGTACAACACAACAATGAGTTAGTTACTAAAGGGAGTAAAGCGCTGCGAATACTCTTTGATACATCAAATAATTTATACAGCTTTAAATAAATTTATTTATATTTATAATTCTAAAATTATTAAAAATTTAAATATAACCAATTAATATAGTATAATTATGAAGCGCTAAATTCTATTAAGAATTTATAATGGAAAATAAGTAATTAAAATAAGAGAATATTTTTTTATATAAAGATTACAAAAAATGAAGGGATAATTAATCGCATTATAAAATCATTAATTGATCAAGAAATCCTTGTTTACTTTAGATTTAATTTAGTTTAAGAATATAATTAAATATTTTATATATAGTGTTCATTTTTAGCGACCTTTTATTTCTCATTTGTGAATGGTTTTAGCTGATTTATTTTATAAATATATCAAAAAATATTTATTATAAAAATTTAAATATGAATATTTATATATAAATATTTATTCTATAAATATTTGTATTAAAAATTAAAAATTGAAAAAAAAAAAAAAATCTATTATAAAGAATTTTTAAAAACTTTCTACTTAAAAGAATTTTTTAGCCTTCATTTAAAATGGTTAACTTTTTTAGCAATAAGAAACAAACTAAAAAAATATTTTATTGGAACTTATAACCATTTATATAATTATTTATAAACAAAATATATTGTTTCTTGGTAGATCTTAAATAAAACCAAAAAATTTAGATTAATTTTAATTTTTTTTTTTTTAATATTTTTAACTGATGAACACATGCTTATTATAAGACAACGAAGCCTGAGCCATGATATAATATATATAATAATATCTTCTAGTTTTGGTTGTTTGTCAGATATAATCCGTTTGATGGACTCTCTGGGAATCATAGCCTGGCCAATTATCGTTAGGGTAATGGATGCTGTCTGTCACATTGCCAGCAAATGCTGCGGATGATGAGGAAGATGATGTTTATATGTAGAAGGAGAAGTTGATGGGGTTGGGGTTGGGATTGGAGTTGGGGATTGGGGGTATGGCTATGGCGATGATGAAGATCGGCCAGTTCCCATGGTCGAATCGTTATATATAAAGTACAGCTAGACCGATCTGTGCGATCTGCGCAATCTGAGCGATCTGCTGAGCCATGCCAGCTGACCAGCACAGAGTGCAAGATGAAGAACAGCTCAATCAAGCGAGTGCGAAACTTCAAGTTCATCGTGATGTGGATGGGAACCGAGCGTGTCCATTACACTTGTCTCTCTAGCCGAGATTATACAGAAAAAAAATAAAAAATAAAAATTTAATTCTAAATGTAAAATAAACAAAAGCTCTTGAAACTTAAATAAAAAAATAATACAAAAAGGGATTTTGGCTAAAATTGTATTTATAATTTTAAATAAAATATTAATACAAAAATTAGGTTTTGGCTTATATTGTATTTATATATTTTTTTTTAATTATTTAATTAAATTTTGTATAAGATTATGACATTAAATTTTTTATAAAATGATTTTAAATTATTATTAAAATAATTTTAAAATTTTGCAGTAAAAAAACAATTTTAGGTAATTAATAATATGAATATTTTATTTATTATTTTTTAATATATAAAAATTAAATCCTACAATAACCATAATTTTAGACCAAATTTCTGTTTCTAAAATTTTTTAAAATATTTAAAAAATCCAAATTAAATTCTAAAAACACTCCAATAATTTTCCTATTTTTCCCTGTGTACTTCTATCGCCCGTCTGCGATTCTGTGCCCATGACAAGCGCGGGCCCAATGCTAATGCCGATGTTAATGCTATTATTATTGTTGCTATTTGCGCTACTGTTGCCCCCAAGGCGTTAAGAACTACAAAATAGCGACAAAGTGTAAGCCTAACCGAAGAGGAAGCCGGCAAAACGAACAAAAAAAGAGAGAAAAAAAAACACAGAATCTAGAGAACAACAATCGCAAAAGCAGAAATTACATTGGGAAATCCGATTAGCTGACCGTTCTGCGGAACACCAGAGACTGAAAACTGAACACTGAATAAAGAAAAACATAAAAAAAAAAAAAAAAAAAAAAAAAAAAATACAGAAAGAACGAGTGGAATGATCGCCTTTTTGGAGTCAATGGTTTGTTGAAAAATTGGATAAGGCTGGGATTACATTATCTTTGGATCTCAAATCTGTGGGGTTTTATTTAGTTTTATAAGTTTTTTCTACAATTTTTTTTAACTGCCTTTTTACGAATTTTTTTACTTGTATTAATACTAATAATACAAATATTTCTTAAGCGAACAATATAAATATATATTTCAAATACTAAATAGTAATTCATACAATTAAATATTTAATTAAAGTTAATTATTCTTTCAGTTAAATATATAAAGAAATATTTTAAAATTAAATAAAATATGTATTAAAAAAAAAATATTTTAAAATTAATTAAAATATATATAAAAAAAATACTTTAAAATTAAATAAAATACATATAAACTTGGATATTGTCAAGCTTCAATATACCGAGTAAATCAACCGATTTTCCTGATTCCCTCTAATGGCATAAGGAAAACTTCTCAGAGCAGGTGAAGAAAATACTTAAAAGAACTTCCACAACAAATCCCTTCCCACCGACTTCCCAATTTTATGACCCAGCCGCCTCTTTTCGGAAGTTCTTTCTTTCTTTTATTCCCCGATACACTTTTAGAGCGCTTTGTTCGTACTCATTTCCATTTTCGGCCATCGGCCATCGGTTTGCTTTGTTCAGCATTTTCCTTTATTTATTTTTGGTTAGTTTTTTTTTTTTCTTTTTTAGTTTTTAATAAGAGCAACATTCGCTTATCAGAGCGGGCCTTCGTGTAATATTTATGTGGCATTTTGTCACCGCGACACCATTCGTTCTACATCTATCTCTCCAACTACTTGAAAGGAAATTTAAATTTTAGCATAAATTTATGGGATATGTCAAGCGGGAGCTCCTCTTCCACATTCCCAGCGACATCATCGACATCATGGGCCTTTATTATCATCAAGGCGGTATTTGTTTTGGGAGTGCATTTATACATTTTAGATGTGATATTTGGTAGTTTATGTATCAACGATGACGGCTTCTGCTTCGGCGAAGGGAAACGGTACTTTCCGAGCACCCTACAATTGGAGGGGAGTTTTTCTTTTATTATGAGGATTTTTTTTTTTTACTTAAAATCATATTTTTTAAAGAAAATTTAGAATTTAAAGGAAGGAGTTTTAAAATAAAAACTTTTTCCAATATTAACCGTTTGGTTTTTAATGGATATATGATTATAAACAAAAGATTTTAATATAGAAAATAACTTTCGAATTCATTTTTTATGTATTTTAAATATTTACCACATTAATTTTTATTTTAATATTAAAATAAGAAAAAAAAATCTACGTTTAATAATTAAATTACTTGGTATGTCATTTTATTTATATTTATTTTAGTTATTTGCCTAATTTTACTTTACTTTTATTATAACTATTTATTTCTACAAAAAATTATTTCATATTAGGATTTCTAGAGTTGTTTATATTCCTAGTTTTCTTAGGGGCTTTTAGTATTTTTAATTGTTTATTAATTATTATTATTTATATATAATTATTTATTTTATATTTAATTTATAATAATTTACTTGTTCCAAATTTATTTAGGTCTTTTTCCTATATATATCCCGTTTATCTACTCATTTTTTCTATCTCAAGCCCTTGCCTAGTCGTACATTCCCCGCCAAAGAACAAATCGAAGCCTTGACTTACAAAACAAGAATTAAGCAAATCCACTTTTGATGGCCAGTCCTCCTCCCACAAAAAAACAAAAATAGAGAGAGATGGGTCGTTTTTTAAACATTTCTATTTATTCCTTTGGGCCAAGCAGCAGCCAGCCAGACCATCCATTCATTGACGACTCAAACCTTTCTTTAAAGTAGTAACCTCACTCGTTGGCGAGTGAGTGGAGCTTGTCCAGTAAATTAGCATTAACATTCATTGGGTTTCGGATTCGTTTGTTTGTTTGTATTGCGTGAGCTTAGTCCAAAAAAAAATATATATAAAAAAAAGGGGTCTCTGCTCTGGAGTCTAAGATCTGAGCTCCCCATCTGAGCTTTCAATGCAATGCTAAAGACGAACACGAACGCATTTATCATCGATAGCTGGGCATTGATATGCTAAACTGCAGTTGACTCTTCTCGGTATTCATAGTATACCTCTACTATATCGTATATATATATATATCGGTTAACCCATCCCCTAGGTTTCTACTATTTCAAACCATTTCTTTTTTTTTTCTTTTTTTTTTTTTTCTATTTTTTTTTATCAATCAAGTTCCCTGCGGTGCGGCGTGTTGACGTCTCTCTTATTACAACAGCATGATTATGGCGTATTAGCCCTATTAAATGTCGCATGACATCGATGTTGACTCAAGGTGTTAGGGTGTGTCATAATACTGGAGGCTGACGGTGAGGAGGGAGGGCATCCATGGGCTTAGCTAAACTGAGCCCATTGTGTGTGAGCGGTTCTGTGGGCTCTTTCAGCTTTTGATTCTATTCTAAGTTGGACAAATATTAGTTGCATTCCAGGAATGCCTTTCAGTGTAGTTCATAATATACGAAAATCATTGAAAAAAAAAATTGTTTTAAAAAAATTAAATTGTTAAAAATAAATTTAAATTGTTTTCAAAAAAATTAGGTTACTTAAAAAACTTTGTATTGATGAATTTTACATTTAAAGGCAGATTTTAATTAAAATCTCTAAATAAATATTTGTTATTATCGATAAATATCGAATTTGTGTATCGAAAGAGTAAACTCTTGTTATTTCTCAAATTCTGAAATAAAAAGGGTTGTGTCTATAGCTTAATTTAAATTAATTAAATAATAAAATTAAAAAATTTAAATCTTTGATTGATTTATAAAAAAAAAAAAAAAAAAAAAAAAATATCGACTCTAAATCGATAACAAAGATATATCACTTATGCCTTAAATTTTTATTGCCTCTTCAGCATTTTTCTACATAATACTAAACCTATCTTTTATATTCAACTTTTCAACTCACTAATTCTAGTCTTAATTTCATTCACTAAAATCGTAGCCTAGGAGACTAAATAAAACTTCTTTAATCGTTAACCTGTTCAATTGTGTTACCAATCGGAGAATACCACCAACAGCAGCCAGCAGGCACAGACCGCCAGCCAAGACAGGAAGCTCTTGGTCAGGAAATTTGCGATTAGTCAAATTAACGGTCGCATGGCACAATTAAAAGCAAAGTCAAATCAACTCACAACTAGATAATGGAAGACCGATTTCAATTATCCAAATTGCTATCGCTTCACTTTGATTTCGATTGGTAAACCGAATTGCTCTTGTAATGCTCCCCAAAGTCAATTTTAATTTCGGATCACCTTGAGGCTGACCGCCAAAAAAAAATATATATACAAAACAACAAAAATACCATACTGGGTGGTGCCGAGGTAAATATTCTGGAAGTGCTACCTGATCATTGCATAATTGCTGCCAACTACAACGACCACGAGAGTTACATAAGAAAGAAATAAAAGGTTAAGAAAGAGAGTGGGAAATGTTTGTTGTCCAACCAGAAGTATGATGTAAAGCGGCAACAACTCCATCAGACAATGTTCCCAAGAAGAAAACAGAAAAGAAAAACAGGCAGACACTACGGCAATGGCAGCAACAAAAAAACATGCTCACAGGCGGTAAATAGTTAACAAAAAAAACATTAAAAAAAAGAGCTTTAAAACAAAAAAATATATATATATGTATAGACAAAAAAAAATGATAAAGGTAAAAATAAACAACGCGCCAAGTCAAGTTGCTTCTTGTTGTACTCGTACCTGTATTTGCACGGCTTTCTGTCTCTGTCAGTGTGTGTGTTTCTAAGTCAAAGTCTCGGTTTTTTATATATTTTTTCTTCTTTTTTTAAGTTTTGCCAGTACGTGCAGACACCCAAAAACCCGCCCCATGCCGGCTCACAGAGCGGAAAAATCAAAGGTGCAAAAAGTTCGGCCATGGCAACTAACGAAATTACCTGCAGGCTAAGAATATTAATTTAAAATATGTATTGAAAATATAAATTATAAAAAAATGAATTATTATAAAAAAACAGATATATATAGATTATTTATAATTTTTATATTCATTTATTTAATCTTAATGCTAAATTGAAATATATGTTGAAAATAATTATGAACAAATGAATTAGATTAAAACAAAATATATTGATGATTTATATTTTTTAATTTATTTAGCAAACATATAAATTTTATTATATTTTCCACAATAAGGAAGACAGTAAATACATTTAAAAAAAATATATTTGCATAAACAACACATTTCTAGAATTAAAAAAAAAATATATATATATACATTTTTTTTCTTATTATTATATTTTGATTTATTGATATTTTTATTATTACTATTTACTATTTTTATTATTATTATTTACTATTTTTATTATTATTATTTATTATTTTTATTATTAATTTTTTATATTTTTATATTTCTTATTAATTTATATTTCTTATATTTTTAATTATCGTAATATTTTAAATTTAATACAAATTTATATTTAAGTAGTATTTTAAATTAAATACTACTATTTTCCTTTTTTTATTTTAGTCAAAAAACAAATATATATTAAAATATCAAGTGAAACAACGTTTTTAAGACTTAAATTATACATTTAACAGTATTATTTATAATAAAATAATACATATTATATCCAAAATTAAAAAAAAATAATAATAATATTTTAAATCTAGTAGAAAATTCTCTCCCTAAAATATATATTAATTATGTACATTAATTTATTGCTTTTTTTTTTATTATAAGAACCCAAACACCCGAAGACTGTAGAGCACCTTGGTTATGACCAAAAAGCAAGACAAGCAACAAAAAAAAAAGCCAGGCACTTATTACCACAAGGTACAAAGCCAGCTTGTTCTCGTTGTTGCTGTTACTTGTGCTGTTATTGTTGTACTTGCGCTCCATCGTGTTCGACTGCGAAACCCACAAAAAAAAAATAAATAAATAAAAAACAAAAAGTACAGACATTGGAGAAGCAGAAAAAAAAAAACGTAAGCCGCCAAACGGCGGAGTCACAAAAAAAAATACCCGAAAAAAATATATATATATAAACCAGACTCCAAAGGCAAGAAAAACCTGGGCTTCGTCGGCGGCTCCGGCTCTTTGCACGTGATACATTCATCATGAACTTGAATTTGAATTTTAAGTTTAATGGTTAATCCATTGTGGTTGCGGCCTGCTGTGTGTGTGTGTGCAGGCAACAATTTGCGAGCACTTGTCACCATTGTTGTTGCTGCTTTTGTTTCGGTATTTTGTGTATTTTGTATCTGTCTGCGTCTACCTTTTGGGTTTCATTTGATTTTTTTCGTTTTGTTTTGGATTGAAGCCGACAATTGCAGTCGTTGCTTTTGTTGTTGTCACTTGCACTTGTTGTCTGAGATTGTGTCTTCATCATCATCAGCAGCAGCTTCATCTGCGATGAGTACTATATATCATATTGTATAACTGCCGAGGGATGCCCCATGCTGGGTGAACAAAACAACACAAGAGAAAAACCGAGAAAAAAAAAGGGAAGGGCAAACTAATCCCGAGCTGAGCTGCCGGGTTTTGCAATGCCACGCCCCCCGAAATATGCTCGTGTGACGGGTAATCTATTGTAGTTTTTGTGGTTTTTGTTTAGGGGCGGTGGTGACACAAAACAAAAAAAAAAAAAGGCTATAACCGTTCACAGGAATTGATTGAGACAAGTGAGCAGATAGTACATCTATTTTATGTGTATTTGCATTTCAATTTGATTTTCTTGGCAGTGCCAGTTCGTTGCCTAAGTCATTTGTTTGGCAAGAATATTGTCAAGTTTGTGTCCTAAGTCTTTTGATTTGGAGTCATGGGGAAACTTCAGAAATTTCTCAAATATATATATTTTATGTTTAGTATTATTATTATTTTGTTATTATTCTAGAATTATTTTATTATTATAACTTTATTATTACTTTATTATTATTTTATTATTATTTTATTATTATTTTATTATTATTTTGTTATTTTATTATTATTGTATTTTTATTGTATTATTATTTTAAAATTATTTTTTTATTTTAAAATTATTTTATTATTTTTTTATTCTAAAATTATTTTGTTAATATTTTATTGTTTTTAATGGCGTTAAAACGGATAAATTTTTTTTATTTTTAAGCTTACAATTTTTTTTTGTTTTCTCTCTCTCTCTGTTAATAATCTAAATCACGAGTAATATCAACAAAAATAAATCAAGCAAATTGATAACTTTATAAATTTTCTATAATTTATTTAAAATCAATATAAATTCAAGACTCCAGCGAAAAAGAACGCCAGAAAACAAATATATAAAGCTAAAAAATAACATACATACAATGTATATCGAGTACTTAATTCTTTTCATTTCCCCTTTTAAAAAATCGTCTTATTAATCTGGTAAAGTCCACAAAATTAAATTTAAGAAATTGATAAGTTCATTTATCTTGCAATCATTTATTTAAAACCAATATAAATTGAAGACTTAATGGAAACAGAAGAGGTTATATCTCTTTTTAAATTAAACAGACAAAGAGCAGATTGAAGATAAGTTTTATGTAAGCGAATATTTGTTAATTTTATAGATACAATGAGCCCAATGTACAAACGTAAATATATATAGTATATAGTATACAGTACATCTCATTCTGAAACAATCTCATTATTATTGCAATCAGGTTTCTTGGGTGTTTTTTTTTTCTGCTCTTTTGAAAATTAGTCAAAAAACGTGCGCATGACGCTTCAGTGTGCATGTGGGGTTGGAGGAGGTGGGGCGAATCTGCTTTTAAGGGGCAAAATATGCGTGCGCTCTCTTAAATGAATTATGAATAAAGTAATTTTTTTCCAGAGCCGAGCTCAGTTGTTGGCTTGAGGGCCACGTTGGCAACTAATTTCGACCTTGCATACAATTTTAATTAAGTTTTTGTTGTTGTTTTTGGTTGTGTGTGCACATGGTTGTACATTTAATATATACATATCAAGAAGGGTGATGACAATAATAATTTCTTAACTTAACTTTAACGTAGTAGTAGTCTTTGCATTACGCTTTATTGTCTTTATTTTCTGGCACCGCCGTTTTGTTTGACTTCAACTTGAACCATCAAGGAAAACTGCGAAAACTATCAAGTTCAACTTGGAAGGTGAGTTGGAAAATTTTGTAATAGTTGTATATGATAATATAAGTGATATATGGTATATAGATTATCATTTGATTTAGTTGTTAATTGATTTAGTTGTTTATTGATTCAGTTTTAGGTAAATATAAGTTTAATTTAAGTTAAGACTTTTATTTTTTATATTTTTTATAATAATAATTTTCTATTACTATGGTAATGATTACATAATTGTGCATATATTTATTATTATTTTATTTTTGTATCATTTATTACTTATTTTTTATTATTTTATTTTTTATTACTTATTTATTATTGTTATTATTATTGTTACCTTTTTATTTTATTTATTAATATTTATTTTATTTATTAATCTTTATCTTATTTATTAATCATGTTCTTTATATTTAATAATAATTTATATTTTTTTAAGAAAAAAAAATTCTCCCATCGGAGGAGCTCCTCTTCCCCCATTTTCAGGATTTTCCCCGTTTCATCCTGCCCAATTTTTTGTACTTTTCTTCTTTCCACTTTGATCGCCGTTGCATATTTTCAATTTTTGCATTTTCAACATAAATTAGCCGCCGTCTCCCAGTGACCCCCAACACAAGCGAGCAAGCCCCGCCCGCCTCGTCACTCTTTTTCGCTCTCTCTCTCGTCGTCTTGGCCAGAAATAGACATCGGTTTAGGCCAAGAAGAGCAAAATTCCTGGCGTCAGTAAGGAACGTGGTCAAAACGACGCAAAAAAAAAAATATATAAAAAAAGTGAAGCGTTAATAAAACGGCACAAAAGGAGGCGCGCAAGTCGAGTTGAGTCTGCAGAGATGTAACCAAAGTCCAGGCCCAAGATGATGATGATGATCATCATCATCATTATGACCATCCCATCCAGCCCAAAGAAGCTGGCGAGCAAAGAGTGATGAGAGAAGAGTTGTGAAAGATGTGGCAGAAGGACGAAGACATGGACCAGAATGAGGAAAGAGAACTCTAAGGAGGAGGCTCGAATTTGCTGGCAAAGGGGAATTTTTTTGCACCCTTTATGGAATTATTTTTTTATATATTAAAATAATATTTTAAAAATATATATATTTACTATTAAAAATGTTTTAAAAATATATATATTTATTATTACAAATATTAAAAAAAAAATATATATATATATATATATAATTATACCATTTTTAAGGTCCCAACTATATATTTTAGGTAGGGTATTCAAGGAAATTACCAAATATAATTCAACCTTTAGGATCCCTGGTTTTTTAGTTTTTATTTGTAATTTTTTTATGGGGCTTTTTGGGCGTTGGGATCTCTTCTTCTTCGGCTTCTACACCTCTTCCTCTTATGGATCCTACGCTTCTTTGGCTTGCCTTTGCCTTCTTCTTAGAGCTTCCTTTTGCCTTTGGTTGCGTCTTCAATTGCTGTTTGTTGTTGTATTTCTTTATTATCAACGTTATTGTTGTTATTGTTGTTATTGTAATTGTTGTTGTTGTTGTCAGGCGTGTGCGGTGCGCGTTGAATCCGCTATAACAGTGTTAGTACGTTAGTAGGTATACAAACAGGTAAAACAGGTATTCCCAGCCGCTCTTTCAATCATCATTATCATCAACATCATTACGATCATGAAGTTCCTCATCTTCTGCCTCTTCTTCTTGCTCTTCTACCACTATGGATATATTCTGCTTCTTTAACTTCACTTGAAGCATTATTTTAGCGACAATTGAACAAATAAAGATAAAAACAAAAGCATAAAAAGAGCAAAAAAAAAAATTATGTGCACACAAAAATAAATAGTAGAGGCTTCTATTTAAATATTTGTTTATATTTAATAATAATATTTTATTCTAATAAATTAATTTGATTTATAAACATTAAAAATAAATATATTTTATATAAAAATAAATGAATAAACAATTTTTTTTCTATGTAAAAGCACAAAAGAACAAACAAGCTAGCAATGCAAGCGCAGTGAGGCCCAAAGGAACACATTCTTAAACACAACAATTACCCAGGCAGCGCAAAAAGGGGGTGGGAAATGAGGGAAAACAGGCGAAGAAGAGGAGCAGAGCAGACGCTAAGAACGAGAAAATTCTGCTGGCTGTGTGGAGCCCTCCTCTACTTCTACTGCCTCCCTTGCATCCCTTATAGTCCAGGCCCCCAGCCAAAGTCAAGGCATTTACAGCCCAGTGAACACACTCACTCACCATGTGCAGTTTCTGCACACATCTATATATATATAAATATGTATAGAACTGATTCCTCTGTGGTGTTGGTCTTGGTCTTGGTCTATACCTTTGGTGGCCAAGGTCTGGGGCCAGCAACAACAACAACAAGAATAACAACAGCTATAACCAGCTCGAGTCTCTGTTGGTTTCGCGATCAAGAACCTGAGATTCGCTTTTGGTCGGAAATCTTGATCAACTATCTGCCGCCGCTTTACAAAGGGCTTATATATATGTATATATAATATGAGAATATAATTACAAGTCAGATTCGATTTATTTATTACGTTAGACTGAGTAAATGAATAGTGCAGCTTTGGAGGGTAAGAAGAAAAAATTCCTTAATCTGGTAATTAATTGTAAAAATTTTAATTGTTATCAAATAGGAAAAATATAGGAAAATTTTGATTAGGAAAATTCGAAATAGGAAATACAGGATTAGGAATAAATAATTCGATATATAAGCCTAAAAACAATATTCTAGCAACCTAAAAAAATTTATTAAATATTTCAATATTTCCAAGTGTACTTGAAAATCACTTTTATAAAAATACCTTATATACCTTACATATATGTTTTCTTTCAATTCAAAAAGTGAAAGCAAAGCAAAAATGATAACATATTGATTAATAGAAATTATAAATTATGCTATAAGTACATATATCCAAGAAATATATAAAAATTTGGTGAATATATCTCATTTATTTATTTTTTTTAAGTGTATTTATATTTCTTTTACATATTTATATTACTTTTTTATATAAAAGAAATCAAAATCAAAAAATTTACTTTAAATAATATTACAAAAATATGTATAAAAAGTTTTAATACAAAATAAAATGTAAAAAATAAATTTTACTTTTAAATATAATTAGAATCTTCAATATAACATTATTATTTTATATACATTTTACCCGGTATTTTCCTTTATTAAAATCATTTTCCCAAAAATAAAAAAACTCCATAAAATTAAATGACTTAGGACACGAACTTGCTATTTTAAGAGTCCCAAATAAATTTCAAAAATCTTAAAATCTTAAATTAAATTAAACTCCCTTATTCATGTATTATTTGTATATATATGTATATATGTACATATGTCTATATGTTTGGGTTCTGGGCCAGAACACTTGCATTTTGGCCAGCGAGCGGAATTTTGAGTGAGAGTGAAGTTGGCGCAGGAACAACGCTACAGCTACAGAATAACAACAACAATATCACCATTGGTAGATGTTCTTCGGCAGGCTCCACTGAAGAAGCAAAATCAGAAGAAAAAGAAGAAGCAGTAGCAGAAGAAACAGAAGATACTTCTGCCAGCGCCGCGGCGGCGCTGCTAACGCCAACGTCACGACATTAACATTGCCGCTGTCTCAACGGCAAAGTCACAGTCAAAGCCAAAGTTAACAACAGGTTTTTAAGGTGCCGCTCTCTGGCTCTCACAATCTCACTCTCTTACTCTCTCACGATTACTGGTGCACTCAGGAAAACTAAATTTTAATCACTATATAACAAAAAATTTAATTTTTTTATAATGAATAAATAATTAATAATAAATTACAATCCTACATATTTACTCATTTAATAGTAATAATTATAAAATACAGAGAAAATAAATAATACATTTTAATAAATGTTGAAGAATTTGCACTGATTTTTTTCAGTATTCTAAGAAACGATCTTCGTTTTTACCTTCGTCTGCGACTTGATCTTCGTTTTCAACTTCGGCTCAGGCGCTCTCCCTCTCACTCTCGTTCTATCTCTGTCGTTTTTCGCTCTCTCGCCGCACACCAGCACAAAGTTAGCTGTAAATTTGTTACGTCGCCGCAAAAGAGCGTGCGTGAGAGTGATCGGCATGTGTGTGTGTGTGTGTGTGTGTGGAACACAGGTGGGCGCTGCTTGAATTCGACGCGCTGAATTCGCCGTCGCTTACATCACTTGCGACGCTGTGTGTTTGTGTGTGAAATAACGTTAGTTATCCGTTGGCATCGCACCTGTGCGTGTTAGAGAGAGACAGAGCCTGCTGATCTTCCTTTCTCCCTCTCTGGCTGTCATGGGCAGAACAAATCTCTCTGCGCTCTCTCTCTCTCTCTCTCAGTCTTATTTGCCATTCTAAGCGCATTCTAAGTGATGAAGGAAGGTAGGTCCCGGGACTCACCTGAGAGCGAGAAATGCCTGCGTTGCCAACTATTTTGCCGTTTAATTTCGCTTATATGGGTTTTTTTTCATTTTACTTGCCGCAGTCGCTTCTTCGGCTTGTTATTTCTTCTTATTGTATTTACCGCGACTCGACTCGACTCTCTTTCCTTTACCAAACACACACACACACACACACAGAGGCACACCTTTAATGATGATGAAATTCTTAAAGGGCCGCGGAAAACAACAAAACTATTGGAATTTTACCTCCTTTTCTGTTACCTCCTTTTTGGCTGTGTTTTTTCTTTCGTTATTCTCAATTTGAAAGCGAAAAAAAATCAAAATCAAAAGACTTAGGACACAAACTTAAGCTGAGATACTAAAATGGTCTATAAGAAGGATATTTATGTGTTCTTAAGCCAAATCATTTTATTTTATTTTTTTTTTAATTTTAAAGTGTTGTACAATCAAAAGACTTAGGACACAAACTTGCAAGGAAATCGAATTTGTAAATGGTTTATTATTTATTTTATTATTATTATTCTAAGGAATTATTTTCTTCTCTATCTTTCATATGCAAAAGATATAGCACTATATATTGCAATATACGGAAAAAATAACGAAACTGAAAGCAAAAAGAAAATCAAATGACTTAAGACCCAACGCTTGATTTTAATAAATAAATAAATTATGCTGGAAAATGTTCATATTTCTTTATAAATACTCAGAAATATTTTTCGAACCCCAAAGGACATGAATTCATCACATCTAAACCCGCTATATCATAATTCCGGCAATCAAAGGGAGCTAAGAAATATAAAAAAATAAATATATACAAAATCAACTCTAAGTACAACAAGTACAGCTCCAAAGAGCGCGACACAGGCGATGGAAGTTGGTAGATTGGAAGGAGGAGGGAGCAAGACCATCTCAACCGGCAAATGGCCAAAGCAAAGAACAAACGAAGCACCAGCAGAAGCAGCAACAGCAACAGCGATCATCGTGATCATCGTTGTGATCATTACCTTGACTCTGACAGAGACAGGTAGAGAGAGTGCCAGAGAGAGCAACACAACGGCGAAAAACTGCATGAGAAACGTTATGTGAGCGAAATGAAACACACAAAAACACTCTCACTCTCCTCTCACAGGTGCGCGCTAGCCCGAGAGCTCACCTTTTCGACTTCGGCTGGCGATCGGGATGTTCGCCGAAAGCGAAGCTGCTCTCTCTCTCTCTCTCGGCTTACGGTGTTTTGCAGCGAATTCAGAGCGCCGTCTAACTGAGTTTGTTGTAGCGGCGAGATCGATCGGCCGCCTGCCTGACTTTGGCCTAACTGCTCTGCCGTGCGGACCGCTCGAATACAGTAAGTGGCGAGCCGGCGTTGTGAATGCACGTGTTTTCGCTTCAACTCACCTGGGCGAAATCCCAAAACAAAAAAAAAAAAAAAAAAAAGAAAAACACAGCAACAACCAAACCAAAAATCAATAAAAAATATAAATTCCTCAAAATATAAACACCAAGCACATTATAAAACATGAAATATTAACGAGTACTGTGAGATATCGGAAACGTATATATTATAAATACATCAGAGTGTTGTGTGTGAAAACCAAACAGAAAATACTATTTTTTTCAAGTGACAAAGAACAAAACTGCTAATAATACAAATCAAAACATCCAAATTTTTTTTTCAAGTACAATTTTTTCAAAGTGTTTGAAAAACGAATTCAAATATTTTTGGAACTAGAAAAAAACATACACACAAGGATACGATCTAAGAAAAGACATGAAGAGGGCCAAGCAGAAGGCGATTTGAGCTTCTCGCTCTAATGACACGAAAAAAACCAAATACAAATTGGTTATTTTTTTTTTTTTTTAATATATAAATAAAATATAATATATAAATATAAAGTGGACGAGCGGCAAACAAACATACACACACAATTGGATTAGTGTTTTGTTTATTTCGGGACACACGGTGACTGTCCCTCGTCCACCAAAAAAAATCAAAAATAAAACAAATAACTAGCTCGCCAGCAGCAAGTCCGTCGCGTGTCGTGGTCGCCGTAGTCGCAGTCGTCGCCGTCGCGGTGCGCCAATCATTTATCGTATATCGCTAATCGTTCATCGTTAATCGCTTAACATGCCGAAGATATTCCTGATCAAGAATCGACTGCACCAGCAGCAGCAGCGTTTGCTGGAATCACAGAATTTGCTGCAGCACAAGAGCCAGGATGACGAGCGGTGTCTAGTGCCGCCCTTGAGCCCGAATAATGGTGGTAGTGGCAGCGGTGCCGGCCCTTCGCCCACCCCCACACCCTCACCGCCGCCCACTGGGCAACCTCCGGAGCCGCAAGGCCAAGGCCAGGCCCAGGATCATGACCAACAGCCGCTGAGCCTCACGCGAAAGCGATTCCATCATCGTCGCCACTATTTTGGCCAATCGCGCAACAGCCTCGATCTGGGACATCATCAAAACTCCAATCAAAACCAACTCAATCAGAATCAAAATCTAAATATAAATCAAAGTCCCGCGGAATTGGAAGTGGAGCGTTCAACAGGCCAAGTTCAAAATGGTAAGTTGTTTGTGGTTTTTAAAAAAGAAACTTTCTTTAAAAATACTAACAAAATTCAAGTCCTGAAGAGAACTGACAAAAAAATAAGTTTAGGGAAAATTAAAAAAAATAAAAATAAATATGGGGTAATAAAAATAATATAGTGGTTAGATGCCAGGTTCTTAAAATAAATATTTTCCATTAAACTTCTTTGAAATTGTCTACAGAATTGTATAAAAAAAAAAATTAAAGATTGGTTTCAGGCGAAAAATAAATACCGTGAGGTGAAAATCATTTTCTTTTTTAATTTTAAGGAAATTTATGAACTGAATCAAGTTTATCGAGTTCCTAAGACTTTCAATTGTTTCTATAAAAAACTTCCCTGACAATTTTATAATTTTAATAATAATTATTTAAGAACATAATCTCTTCTTTTATTGTTTTTTAAATTACATATCCTTCTCCAAGATTTTTTACCTTATAAAGTTTAAAATTAAATTTAAAATATTATTTTGGTTACAATAACTTCAAGCTTTTAAGCAACATAAATTCCTTCCCAAAATCCCTCTCACAATTCTTTCACAAAAAAAAAAGAGTGGCAAACAACAGAAGGAACTCTAATTTATTTAGATAAATAATTGCTACAAATGTGTCAGTCAGTTTATTGTTATAATTTTTTTTTTTGGCAGAAAAATATACTAGAATACAAAATGCCAAGCTTGGAAATCATTTCAAGCTTCACTTTTGGTCAGCTTTTGTTCTTTTTTTACTGTTCTTGTATTTTATTCTTATTTATTTGTATTTTTTCGCCCACACCATGACGATTCGCTAGGCTTCCAGTATCTGTATCTTTGCTTCGTTATTTGTATCTGTATCTGTTCATGTATCTGTATCTGCCCTGTCTATCTTCCATTCTCTATGCGGAGCTGGGCTTACTTCAACATCAATCACTTTCATTGAATTTCGTAAGCGTTTTTATTTCGTTTTTTTTTTTTGGGCTAAAAGCCCAGGCCAGAGTTCTCCCCATTCTCTGTTCTGTTCTGTTCTGTTTCGTCTGTTGGCGTTATATAATCTCAGCTTATTAAGTCATTTCGATTTTCGATTTAGTCGGCGTCCCCCAGAGCTTGGCTTAGGTTAAAGGTTTTAATTTTCATAAATGATTAGGCAAGAACTTTCTTCGATTCGGTTGTTTATTAATTAAGGTATTTTCGATTTTATTTGAAAGTGAGTTTCGTTTTGGCTTTACTTCCATCTCTTTTTGTGTTTTTGAGCTCTGTTTTCCTTCTTGTTTTTATTTTTTTGCTAAAATCTTTTGTTTCTAAGCTTTTAACTGCCCTTTGTCTGGCCTTAATTATATCTGTATTTATTTTTAACCATAGCCTGGCTGGGGCTTCACTTCAACAGAATCGTCTCACACGCAGCCTCATAATTTTGCCTTCCCCCTTTCCGTACCTTACCTTACATGGGAATTAATTTTCATGGTTATAGCTTATGTATAAATATTTTGCTGTTGTTCATGGAGCAAAAAGTGTTATATACATTTATTAAATTAAATAACACGTTGCGTTCTTGGTTCCTTCATCATTCTCTACCCTCCTTCTGGTCTATTGCCTATCCCACTTAAAAATGTATTATGAATGCTTCCGCTGTATAATTTTTATGATTTCTGCGGATATTGTAATGGAAGCTATTTGAAGGGAAATCGCTTATGTTGCCTTATGAAATGAGAAGATTGCAAAAAGTTGATGATTTATGATACAGGGGAAGTTTCTTAATGGGAAAGGGTTATTTTGTGTAATGTGCTAAATTAGGATTCAAATTAATCACATTTGGTCACTCTATATTGAGCCTGGTTATCACTATTTTACAAAGAATTCAAAAATTTCTTTAACTTTTCTTTTATGTTCTTAATAAAATATGCTAGTTGGTTTATTTACTCCCCTCCCCCGCTTCTCTTCCCTCTAATCCCCCTTTGCTCTGCTTTAAAAATACATCTGGTCACACAACCAGCTTACTCTTTGTTCAATTACCGCGTACGGTTCTCAGTTTTTTTTTTTTTACCCCCTACCTTCTGCTGGCTATGCCCATGGCCAAGAACTTCACACACTTGAGCGAACACTCACACACACAAACAGAGAGACCAAGCTTGAACGAAAGAAAAAAAAATTATATAACTAGCAAAGTACAAGGTACTAAGAGCCAAGCCAAAACACAAAACCAGAACCAAGCAAAAGTACAAGTTTGCAAGAAGATGAAGCCAAAGCCCAGGCCCCACCAAAGCAGCGAAAAGAGTGTGGAGCAGAAAGAGAACTTTTTACAGCCTAGACTAGCGCTGAACTTAACTACACACAATGACTAAGATCACGATGATGATGATGATCACGAGGAGAACCAAGTTCAGAGCAGAAGGAGAGGAGCAGGATGAGGACGCTGGGTGGAGTGCATTGTAGGCACGTCGTCTGCCATTTGGCCTAAGCAAAGTCAAGGCAACTGGCCATAATAAAACTTGTAGAACCAGTCAAATGGAGACGAAAAAAAAGAAGCAGTGAAGAGAACCACCAGAAGAACGCCCAGAAGAACAGAAAGGCTGAAAAGAACACAAAACTTGGCTAAAAAAAATATATATATATAAAATACGCTCTCTGAAGGGCCTTGGAGGATGGAGGCACAGAACCACACATTCGCCAAAAAGATGGCAAAAACGATGCCCGAGAAAATCATGCATATATATACACACACTAAATATGGGCAAGAATTCCACCTCCTAGTTTCTAGGCCCTCCTCCCCACAGCTGGAAATTTAAATAAAAATTATGAGCATAACTTCCTGTTACATTTTTCTCTATCTCCCATCAGCGATCTTTCTTTCTTTTCTCTCCTTTTGGCCGCTAGTAAAAGTCAATAAATAACCGAAAGGAAATTCATTGATCGACCGATCAACGATAAAGAAATTGCCAAAAAAAAAAAAAACAAAATAATGCCAAGCGAAATGGAAAAGGAAGAAAAGGAGAGCGATCCATGCAAATTCTGCAGCTGTTAGAAGACAAGCAAAAGTTCAATTGCACGCAGCTTACACGCAGATGTTGCAATCCTCGAGCGGAAGTCAGCGAAAGGTTCCCTCTCTGAAGATTGCGACCCTTTTCTACTCCGGAGACAGAGATACGGATACGGACTGGGACCGGGACTGGGACTGGGATCGGGAGGAGTTCAGCGAACCCTCGGTAAACAACACTTACCGTCGCGTCGACGGTCGCTCAAAAGCAAAAGTCAAGTGGGTAAATGAGGTAAATGCAAAAAAAAAAAAAAAATTAAAAAAAAAAATAAGAGAAAGACCACGGGACAGGGGAAAACAAAAACCGAAAAGCTATTACTATTACTTCATAGGGTAAGTAAGTGCTGTGCTGCTGGGATTTTCTATGGAAATCGAATCTCTCTCTCTCAGTTCTATTGTTTATTCAATTAAGCCTTGCCCGATCGCAGTCTGACGATCAAGAACATCGCCAGCTAATTGGGAGTTGAGATCTAAAATCTTCAGCTTGGATTGAGCCTATGTAAATGAATCGAATGATCAAGTCAGGCCTACATTTTCGTTGACTTTTGTAGTATTATCTAAGATTGTAGGGGATACATACATATATATTTATTACTTAGCTGGGGGGGAACATCTTCATAAAAATGTCAAGAGAACTTATTTTGTATTTCAATTTGTGGATACAAATAAAAGTTCTGTAATTACCCTAGGAAAAATTTATATATTTTTTTTAAATTAAACTTCTCAGAGGTAAAATATAATAAATAAAATGAAATAAAATAATAATAAAATAAAAAATAAACTATTTCAAGAATTTAAAGTATTATTTATTATTAATATTAGTATTATTTCAAATATTTTAAGTAAAATCACACAATATTCAGTGGTAAAAATACATAAATTCTTTAGATTTTAAATATATAATTTAATAAATAAAAGAAATTAAGATTTCTAAAAGCCTAAAGTTGTAAAATTCACAAGTTAAGTAAACAAATGACCTAAAATAATATTAAACACATATAAGAAAATCTGTTTTAAAAACCAAATGCATAAGATTATAGGTTTTAAATAAGGTTTTACCTATTTAAAAGCAGTATACATTCATCCCTAAAAAAAAAAAAATCTCCTATATAAAAGCTATCAAGTTCGCTGCCTAAGTCATTTGATTACACATAGCATTTCCAATAGGCAGTAAAAATTTGCTTCGTTTGTTTTTCCCTTTTTACTTCGTTTTCTTATATGTTCTCTCCTTGTTCGTTCTCCTGTATATTTTTTTGGCATTAGTTTTACCTGGCTCGGCCACTGATAAAACAATGCACTTGGTTGTGTTAAGGTGTGTAGGTGTGTGCAAGTGTGTGTATATGTGTGAGGGGGTCTACCTGTGCCAAGGGTTCCTTTTTAATCTCACAACCAAAAACGATATTTGACAATCAGAGAAGGAAAAAAAGAAGAAAGCAAAATACAGAAAAAAAAAAAAAGGCAACAAGAGAATCCTGCACACACACACAAACACACACACACACACACTGCACACCTTGATAACATTTAAAGCTGAGATTTATTTGTGCAGTGAATCAACAACAAGCAAGAATACACAGCACAAAGGAAGCCAGCGGAGGGTTAGAGGGAGGAGACGCCGACGGAGAGGCGGAGACAGAGACTGAAAAACAGGTCTCAAGTGCTGCCAACCGAGGAGGAGAACAAGAAGAGGAAGAACAGAAGTAGGAAGAGGAGGAGCAGGAGGAAGCGGCGGCAGCAGCAGAAGAAGAGCAGCGAAAAAGAGAAGCAGCGAAAAGAACGTAGAATACATTTGAAAAATAATAAAAATAAAAAAAGGAAGCGAGTGAGTTTTTTTTTTCGTCTGCTTTTCGCTGCTGCTTCTTGTTGGTGGTATGCAGTTGAAGCAGCGGCAGGAGCAGAAGTTGAAGAAGAAGAAGCAGTGGGAGAAGCGGAACCAAAGAGAAGAAAGAACCCAAGAAGCAATGAATGATCATCAATGATCAAGACGATCATGGTGATCATGATCATGATGATGGTGCGTAAGGTGTGTATGGGTGTGTGTGTGTGTATTTTCTTTGTCTCTTCTTCTTTTCCCTTTGTTAGCACTGCCATGAAAATGCATTATTTTTCTATTCTTTTTTTTTTTTTTGCTGCAATAATTTCCTAATTGAATTACCTTTTGATATGGATACAAAAATGATAAGATCAAGAGAAGATACAGAGGATAGAGAAAATGAATAGAGAAAACTATGCAATATATGGTAGGAAAAATAAAACAATAAAAAATACAAAACAAAAGCAAGAAGAAATATTTAAAATTAAATAACACTTAAAAGAAATGCTTAAAATATATTTAAAAACAAATTAAATATATGTTTAATAATAGAAGAAACTTATAAATAAATCAACAAAATAATACAGCTTTAAAAAACCAAACAAAATTAAGAATAAAAAATGTAAATCAATCTGTGTAACTATAACAAAATTATATAAGCAATTTATTTAAATAAGATCGGGTCTAGAAGCCAAAATTAAACACTCAAAAGGCTTGATAAATACAACAAATTAAACCGATAAAAAATTTAAAATCAGCCATAAATATATATTTAAAATTTTTCCATATAAAAAAAAAAAAAAAAAGCAAATCAATAATGTAATTATATTTATTCCACAAAATTCATAACTTAAGCCCACGCAAAATCCATAAATAAATCCAATTAACAGTTGGCACTCTAAATAAATATATATATATATATATCAAAAACAAAAAATAAATAAAACAAAAAAAAATATAAAAAAAAGAAAAGGAAAAAAATGTATTGTATAAAATATATTCACAATTCTTGTTGTCTGCTTTCGTTCTCAATTCTCAATTGTTTTCTCTCTCTATCTCTCTTTTGCCAAAGTGTCAATAACTTTGCTTGCAAATTTTTTTTTATAATATTTTATAAATTAATATTATTAAGGTACGGAAACTTGTTTCGTTTTGTGTATTTTTAAAATTTCGATTTTTGTATTGCTAATATTTAATTTTTTGCGTTTTTAAACACGTTTCTTTATAACATTTGTAATCAAAGCATCCAGCCAGAATAATATAGAACTCGTTTTCATTTTTGTTGAAAAAAAAAAAACAGTTAGTATTTTTTGGTGAAATATTTGCATTTTTGGCAGGCAGAAGATCAGAAAAAACACGTTTTGGACGAGAGGCAGAAAAAACGGTTGTTGTTGCTCTTTTTTTTTTTGCTCTAACCAAAAATAAACATGCAAAAAATAAAATCAATAAAGAAAAATATGAGGGCGTAATTCGATAGATTTCAATATTCCACACTAATTATATATAAATCGTATTAAATCATACTGTTAATATTGTTTATATTCATTTATTTATGATTTTTAAATTGTTTAGTTTAAGCGGCAAGCAGTATGATTTATTTATGGATTGTATGCTAATTGATTTCCGCCCTTAGTTTAATTTATATAAAAATTAAATTCCAAAGGCATATCAGAGGAAAATATTAAGCGGGTATTAAATGGAAATTATGCAAGGAATTTACAGAGGAATTTATAAATGTAATTTTATTTAATTTAATTTTTTGAAATTAGTTTAAAGTCAAAGAAACAGAATGTAGTTTTTTTTTTTAATGTGATTTTTGGGGGTGTTTATGATGTTGGTTTTTGAGTTAGTTTTAGAAGGATACTTTAATAGTTCTTTAAGAATTTTTCGACTGTTTTTAATAATTAAAAATAAATACAATATAATTAGAAAAACCAAAGAAAGAGCCAAAGCTTTACTCTTTTTTTTCATAGTTCCTGAATAACTTAAAAATGTTTTACTTTGCTTTCTTAATATTTTTATAAAAAAAAAAAACGTTATCAGATACAAATACATATATTATGACGACGATAAAAATGCATTTGCAGGGCGGTAAAAAAAAAAAAAAATTAAGAGAGGCATCTCTCAACAACAAGCAAAAGCCAAAAACCAAACAAAACAAACATGCAGGCAGGCAGTCAGTCAGTCAGTCGGCGGCATGCCTATATAAATATCTCTAGATATGTATATAGGTACATATATTGTGTAGATATGCATCCATACATACGTTACACGTACATATAGTAAGTCTTTTCAGGTCAGGGTTGACTTGTGACTGACTAAATGAATGAATGAATGACTGCATGAAACTGCATTTAGCTGCGATTGTCTCTCTTTTTCTCGCACGACTAACTAAAGCATTGACAACTCGTACTATATAGCCGATGCTGATGCCGATACAGCCCCCGATGCTCCGATGCCGCCCCCCGATATATACCATATGCGTTAAGCACATTGCATTGCATTGGAGGCTGAAGCTGAGGCTGCACCTCTCTGAACTGGTTTTCGACTTGACAAACGCAGCCATTGACAAACCGATCGAGTATATATCGTTGCGACTTGTATATTATATAGCATGTGTTTATATATTGCTTCTTTTTTTGGCAACTCTTCTCCAGAGAGAGAGAGAGAGATATGTGAAATTTTTATCGCTGTTTCGAATTTCGTTTAAAAGAAATTTCATCAGCGCCAAAAGACAAAAGACACACACTTTTGTCTTATTCGAAGAAAAAAAGAAAATTGTGCAATTTACCAATATCATCGAAATAGGCAAACCATTATATTCCCCGCCATATATCTATTTCCACATTGGTCAATTATGTGCTTAAAAACCTATGGATTTGTGAAATTTTTTTTTTTTTGTGAAAAGAGATTTGCATAAAATTTTATATTTTGTGTGTTGAAAAAGAAAAGAAATATAATGTGTTGTCACTCTCTGGAGTTCGCATTTTTAAACGGATGATTGGGGTTAAATAGGAAGGAAAAAGTTTGGTTTTATTTAAAATTAAATATTTTGAAAAATAAAAATAAGAAATAATTATGGTTGAACAGGAAAATGTTTGTTATTAAATTATTATTATTATTTTAAAAAATTCTTTAAAAAATTATTAGCTAAAAAAGAGTAAAAGAAAGCCCTATTGTCTTATAACAAATTATAATTACAGTTGCTAGAACCCTTTTCTTTAAAATAAATAATATTAAATATTTATATATTTTATTTTTATATATTTTTTTTTTAATTCTATCGTAACGTATTTTATATTCACATCCCATGAAAATAACACACAAGTTGGCTCACTCGCTCACTTGCTTCGCCCTGTATTAATTGACAAATGTCAAATATTTCAATATCAATATCAAGTTCGTTGCCTAAGTCTTTTGTTTAGCTTTGCTGACTGCAAGTGAAATTACCAACAAACACACAAATACGCACCCAAGGGGCAAATAATGATAATGATAATAATAATAATAATAATCAAACAGCAAACAGAACAGCAACAGCAACAACAACAAACTATAAATAAAAGCCAAGTAATAAATGATATGCACACACAAACACACAGCAGTGGGACACACATGAAATTGAGTAAAAAAAAAAAAAAATAATAATAAGAAAAAAATAAAAAACGAAGAAAAAAAATCTACCGGTTTTCAAGGTTAGGCCGCTTTAACTGTATTAACACCGGGTCCGTAATCACAGCCGCAGCAGCGCAGCGCAGCAGCTCAGCAGCAGCCAAGTTACGTCATAATGAACAGAGCAGCATTTACAGCCAGGCAGACAGACGGCAAACTGTGCGGTTTTGGCTCATTTCATTTCATTTTTTTTTTTCAACCGAAATAAATTTTATACGCATAATTTCATATTTGTAACAAAAAAAAAATCACCAAAAGATGGGGTGGGGATTTAGCATGTTGTAAGTGGGTGTTTGCTTAACATAATCTCTTGGTTGTATTGTTTGTTGTTGTTTTTTTTTTTTTTCTTTCATCTCCCCTTTTTTAGCTTGTTTCAGTTTCGTTTCGTATGCAAATGTGGGTCACCAACAACTGCTCTTCCCAGCCTCCTCTTCATCTCCTGTGGAAAACAGTGTTGTTTTTTTTTTATTATTAAATGTTTACAGTTAAAACAAGCTCTCTTGGTTGGATTTTCGCTTTTTTTTCTTCTCGCTCGCATTTGGCAATAAATATTGAGAGCAAGAGTGAAGCAAGCTCATCATTATTATTGATTTTTTTGTCCAGCTTTTTGTTTAGTTGCTTTTGCTAAAAAAAAAATGATGATGATACTATACATATATGTTGTAATCGCTACTATATAACGGTAAGCGAAGGTCAACCAGATAAGGTTGGGGAAAAAAAATTGGAAAGAAGCTGGTAAGAAATCGAGGAAAAAGCTTTAAATTATAACAGAAACCTTGGAATATTTTAGTTTACACAAAAAAATCTGCTTAAATTTGTTTAATAATTTAAGGAAGAACATAATTAATAAAGGCTTTAAATAAAAATATAAATTTAAAAAAAAAAATAAAAAAATTAATAAATATAAATATAAATAAAAAATATAAATATAAATATAAATAAAAATATATATATATATATATAAATGTAAATAAAATATTATAAAGAACACAATTAATTAAAGCTATAACTAAATATAAAATAAACCCTAGAAATATCAAACACACTTAAAAAAAGAAAGCAAATATTTTTAAATATAAAAAATCTTTAGAAATTTTCATTAAAAATTAGATTGAATTTGCCTAAACTGTAGATAAACAATTAATAAAATTATAAAAATTATTAGCTCAATTATAATACCATTTAAACTATAACAACTTAAGGAAATTTTGTTTTATTGCATTTTTTGGCCTTTAAACTTAACAAAAAAAATATATAAATATAAACTTTATAAATATCCGAACGCCTAATTAAGCTAAATATAAAGTAAGGTGAATTTTCCCCTTAAAAACTAGTTTCTTAAAAGGTTCATCACTTGTCTCATTAACAAGTGCATGTAATTAATTTATAAAGCCACCTGTTTTTTTTATTTTGAAGGCTTCGTTTTCGTGTAAGGCAAAGGCTGCCAAGAACTAGTTCCTTTACAAATATGGACATATATGTATATATGTTTCACTGACTTTTTTTTATGAATTTCCGTTACGTTTTTTGTTTTCGCGCTGCGGTCATTATCTCCAAAGCAGCGCAAATGAGTTTGTCAACTAAATGATTTTCGCTGCTTTGTTTTTGTTTTTGCAATTGTTTTTTGTTTTTGCTATTGCTTTTGGAACTGACCAACACAAATAAATAAATATTGACACACACACGAGAAGCGTTTTTTTTTTAGAATGAATATATTATATATGCGTTGACCTAAATTTCGTGTCTCACCTGCGAGTTGCACAAAGAAGCATGCTAAATAGCAACTAAAACTAAAACCATACAATTGCAGTTGGATAGAGAATTGAACGAATGACTGAATGACTAAATGAGAGTGTGACCGACTGCCTGACTGACGGTTTAAATGGAATGACTAACAGCAGCATCGAAGGCTGTCCAATGTGCATGGTGCTAATTGTTACAACCAATAGAGGCACACACACATATGAATGACTTATGCTCTTTGCAGCCAGAAAAAAATATATAATAAAATAATAAATAAAATGATTTTTTATAAATTTTAAAAGCCTTTATTATTCAGTTAAAATAAAAATTAAAATAAATAACACTAATCCCAAAAAAGAAATAATAAAATAATAAATACAATTATTTTTCATAAATTTACAAAGCCTTGTTTTAAGTTTATATTATTAAGTTCGAAAAAATTAAAAGAAATAATATTAATATCAAGAAAATAAATTATTTATCCTTGGGGATATTCTGCAATTTTAAATTAAATTTTTAAAGGCTTTAATTAATAACAATTTATTTAATAGGTTTTTAAAAATATTAATATTTTTATATGCAATTTTTTAGTGTTTTTTTTTCAACTGTTTTATCGCATATATTTCTCAACTTTGTATATGTATATATAATGTGCATATAGAACCGAAAAGAGCGATTTTCCGTTCACAGTTCGTGCCTGTCTCATTAACATTTTACAGCGACAACAAAAACACAGGAGGGTGCAGCCTCCTCCATTTGTTTTGTTTTTTTTTTTTTATGTTTTTTGTTGCCACTTTGGCTTACAAATCATTTAACGCAATTGCGTTAAAACTTTGCTTCATAGAAACAGACAAAAGAAGAGACACCATGTGCATTCCTTTTGTTATGTGAAGTTTTTCTAAGCTTTAATAATTTTTTAAAAATTTAATACATGTATTACAACTAGCTTATAATATATATATATTTGTCAATGTCAACATTTAGATCAAGTCTAAGTTGTCGGCAACATAACAGCACTAGCACAAATTGCAATGCAAAAAAAAAACACACACAAATAAAAGAGAGCAAGGTTAACATTGACATTAATACCAAAAAAAAGTCAGCCAGCCAGCCAGTCAGTCAGTCAGTCGGCCAGGCTAACAGGCGAATTGAAAATACACATAAAAGCTGCATTAGAACAAGCAACAATCCGCAGCGAATAAATAAAAGCAACTGTAATTAGCAGCTGCACAAAACGTAGCACATGTCAGGCTAGCAGCATTTGTTTGTAACTGTGTATGATGCACAGAAAAAAAAATCTGTTGAAAAAATAATATAAATTATAATATAAAATCCCTAAAATAGCGCAAGAACCTAAGCCAAAATCTGGCCTAAAAAAAATCTTAAAATTAATTTACAATTTTCCTTTTGCTAGCTTTTTTTAAACACTTTTTCCTAATAATGTTATATCCATATTTTGACTGTGTAAGACAATGTTACTGTCGTGCTAAGCGCATTCGCACATACCGGACAAAGCATATATCCATGCGGTTTGCAATTTAAGACGCTTCAAGTCGAAGGCCCTGAGTGGTTGCCAACGTTAACTTTAACGTTAAGTTGATGATGACGAACAGCAATATCTCACACACTAAAAACACTAAATGCTTAAGCAACATTTAGCAGCAGCGACCATAATTCGTTGCAGTTTCGACCTTGAAAATGAAGCAGCCAGCAGGAAAATAAGTACTAAAAAAAAATCTATAAAAAATATTGCTAAAATATAAATAAAATATAATTTAAATATAACTAAAATATAACTAAAATATAAATAAAATATAAATAAAATATAATTAAAATATAACTAAAATATAACTGAAATATAACTAAAATATAACTAAAATATAACTAAAAAATATAATAAAAAAAAAAGAGCTAAAAGAAAATTATGAAAACAGCAAAAACAATTTAAAGAACTGTAGAACAAAATCTTTTGAGCTTAAGAACCAAAAACTTGAAAAAAAAACCTAAAAAAAAATATAAATATAAATTAAAGCTTCAGAAAACTGAAACAAAAACTCCATAAAGAAAAGAACCCCACACCAAAAAATGTAATTAAGTTAAACGAAATTATTTTGTTAACGCGTCGGCAATTCATAATTCATATACTTAAAATATATATGGATGGACCCCGGGTGAATATAGGCATATATATATGTATTTATATGTATAACAAAGCGGCAATCAAGATGGGCAGATTTTCGAGGATCGATAAAACTTAATTGCACGGCACTTAATGCATTTTAAGTTGCGGCCAGCGAAATGAGTAGGTAACCCGAGACGGAAGGGCCCTAATAAAGACCTTGGAACTGGTCTCAGGACCGGGAATACCCTTAGAAATCGAACTATCAACGGCAGCAGCTGAAGCCAAGAAGCGGAAGAAACCCAATAAAAAATATATAAAAAAAGAAAAAGAAGATACGAATAACCGAAAGTCAAATTGGGCGTTAGAGACAAATTCATTTAAGGCAGCAGCAACAGGGTCCGAACTTGAGCCATAAATTTATAGACTGTCCCGAGGGTTTCGAAAAGAAGAAAAAATATAAAAAACAGTATCCGATCCGATCGGATCGTGTTGCAAATGGGCTGGCACAACACTTGGTCCCTGGGCTTAAGCCTGTTGGCATTAGAATTGCTAAATGCTACAAGGATCCATTAAAAAAAAAACAAAAAAAAAAGGGTTTCGCGATCCCTTGTTTAAGCTTTTACACTACACTACATAATTTGTAAGGGAGAGCGAAGATCGCACATTAGGTCATTTGGTCAGCAACAAAACAGGAAAGAAAAGGGTTAACTACGGTTTTGGTTCAGGGGGAAAGGTAAAAAGCACCTGTTAGAAGCTCGCCACTTCCTTCCTACTGCCTTCAAACGGATGCATTCATCAATTTGGCAGGAGATCGCGGGACAGGATGCTTCCTGCCGTTTTTTTTTTTTTTTTCATCCTTTGACAAGGGTTTCTTCTGGGTCGGCATCTGCTATCGGCAAAGGTGTTCCTTCTATTTGCAGTCTTTGTTCCGGCTTTGTATATATTTATTTCGTTTTTTTTTTTTAGAATTTGTGAATTTGTTTTTATTTCGTGCAGGACAAAAAGGATCTTGTGGCACTTGTCAGCGAGTGAGGAAATTGATTGGCTGCCTGTCGGCTAATCGATGACACTCAGCCACATCTCTTGCATACAATTTCCATCTCATTTTCCCGGCAAATGTTAGATTTGTCAACGTTTTTTCTGTGTGTGTGTATTTATAGTTTGTGTTTCATGCTCTATTAAATTCCGTTCGACATTTGCAATCGCTTTTTGTTGTGTTTTGTTGTATTTTCAAAATAATAGTATTATTTGTTTTTATTTTTTGCAAAAGAAAAAAAAACTTTAGTGGGTGGCGGCTTTGAAGTGGGTCAAAAAGTTCAGGGATAAACTATAATATTAATTTTATTTTATAATAATATACATATATATATATTAAATATTTGTATAAAACATTTATTTAAAAAAACTTGTTCTGAATTAAAAAAATATTATTAAAAAATTTTTTAAAATATAATATAATAAAATAATATAATATTTTAAAAAATATAATAAACAATATTAAAAACATAATAAAATGATATAATATTTTAAAAAATATAATAAAAAATATTAAAATATTTTTTAACACAATATTTAATATTCTATTAAATAGAGTTGAACAAACTCGATCTTCGTTAGATCTTGTAACCATTTGCCAATGTCGCCTATCTGGCTAATTCAATCAACTATTTAACTATGTATTTGCTGACATTACTTCATTTTTAAACAATAGCCAATCAAGAGAACAGCACCTGTTGCATGTCTCTCTCTAAGCCAAGTTATTGATATTGAGGTTAATATGATCTGCAGGCGATTATATCATTGATGATAATGACAATCGCCCTACGATCTAAACACTTTTGGGTTGGGTCTGGCTATGACTCTGGATCTTGGCCATTGTTTGGTTAACCCTATATATACATATATCTGAATATATATTGCTATAGCCGAGTGCTTGTATATGGGCAGAGCTGCTTGGAACTTGGAAAAACGCTGCCGCCTCTGTCAACGTGTTTGGCATTTGCAATTAGACACAAACACAAACACACAGAACAAGCAACAACAAATATTAAACAAAATGTAGAGAGACAGAGAAACAAACGACAACAAGACCCGAAGAAGCACAAGACCAAGAAGGAGAAGGTTGGCTCAAAAGGGGGAGGTGCCGTCATCAACGTCGTGCATGCCAGGAATTCAATATGCGATAAGCTCAGAATGCGTTTGGAATTTGACTAAAGTTCTCCATTTCTGAGTACAAAAAAAAAAATAGGTGGAAAAATGACTAACAAATAGGAAAATATTGAAAAAAAAATAGAGAAAACTAATACAAACCAAAATTAAAATTAAATTATAAAATTAAAATTTAAAAAAAAAATCAAACTAATACTAAGAATAATTCAAGTTGGCATTTAGAAATTTCCAGATTTTTGAGGAATATATTTTGTATTTAATTTAATATTTAAATTGTTTATTTTATATTTAATAATTTATTAAACATTATAACCCTAATTCAAATGTTTGGATAATTTCTATATGTTTTAAAGAGTTTTAAAATCATCACCACACATTTTCTCTTGTGTAAAAGTCAAGTTTTTAGTTTAATGAATTTTATTTGTATTCCATTTGTTATCGTTTTGTTTTTGCTTTTTGCCCTCTTGCCTTTATGTGTAGTTTTCCATAAACAACAAGTTAAACGCCCATGGCAAAAAGGGTTAAGTAAGGGACACAGGGGATAGGTACGGGGCACCCTATACCTTATACCTTATACCTTATACCCACTTGAGGCTCGTGGGCGTAGCAATAATTTACAATCCATATCAACACAAACACGCTTTTACTCAGGTGACACCCGCATTGCCACAAAATACAACAAAAAAAATAGGAAAGTAAGGGAAATAAGCTTGAAGACAATTTCTTAAAATACTTTAATATTCTTTTAATTTTTTAAAATAATTTGAAATTTTCTAAAGACATATTTTTATGGCTAAAAGTTAGTATTAAAAGGGACTCTTTAAATTTGTAATTGTTTTTGAAAATCCCCATCAAATAAATAACAAAACAACTTGGGGTTCATCTACCCGATTAACCGGCAAGCCCGTAAAAAAAAAATAAATAAAATAAAAAAAATCCATATGTACACAGAGGGCGCGAAAAAAATAAAAAATATATTACGAATTCTAGACGACAAACTTCAACGGATCGGTTGGTAGCTTCGCTTTGTTGGCTTTGTCATGCACAATTTACATACATCTAGTATAGTAGAATGCACAGAGAGAAATTACATAATATTCATATTTTTGAAATATTTAAAAAATTTAAATATATATTTTATTGATACCTAACTATATTTTAAAGTTGAAGCTTCAATACTTTGTTGAAAGATTAGATACAAAGATGAACCCAAATATTAGCAGTTTTTAACCGTTAAATAAATTTATAAAATACATATTATTTTTTTGAATATATATTTAAATAAAATAAAATTTATAATTATACATACCTTGATTAAGGTACAACTATCATCTTTATGGCATTCTTGTTTAATTTTTTTTAATCGTTTTGTTTATTTTTTACACGCACTTCTTACACACACTTTATTAGCTTCATTTTATTTTGTATTATTATTTACTCACTTAAAAAAAAATAAAAAAAAATTAAATAATATTTATTCATATTATTTATTCACTTAAAAAAAAAAAGAAAAAATAAAAATAATATTTATTCATATTATTTTTTCACTTAAAAAAAAAAAAGGAAAAATAAAAAAATGAAATAATAATACTTATTAACATTATTTATTCACTACAAAAAATAAACACACACACAACTTAAAAACACTGCATTGATTGGATACTCCCTTATATCCACATATTTTCGTTCAGTGATCAAAGTGATTTTGTTTTATTTGTACAAGTACTTTTCCTCCGCTTTGCTTTGACTTTTTTACTGATGCTATGTGCTCTTTTTTTTAGATATACTCGTCGTATATAGTATGTATATTTTTCTGTGCGTTTTTACGACGCATTTCGCGCTAGACGAAATCGGTGGAAGCCGCCGATTTCAATGTGCTTTTGGGGGGAGGGCATAAATTTTAAGGTTCAGCCGCATCAGTATGTATGTAAATCAATTTACGGTAAAGGATAAACCGTCCATTGAACTCTGAGAAAGAGATAGAGAAAGAGAAAAAGAGAGAGTGAGATAGAGATGGTAGAGATTTGGTGTAATTAGTAAATTGCCCTTACAGCTTTAGCTAGAAAAATTCTAATTGCCAGCGGTAAAAAACAAAGCTGTTGTTGTTATTTCTCGCTTTACCTTTTGTTTTAATTGCTGTTAGCTCGAGGTCAATGTTTGTGTTTTTTTTTTTTTTTGTTGGATTTTTTTATTGTACAACTTCAATTGAAATTCATTTCCTCATGGCAGCAACACAAAAAAAATAAATAAAGAAATACACATGCCTTTTTCGCATTTCATTTTCAAGCTTGAGCACAACAAAACAAGCAAAACTTAAGCTCAAACATGTTTGGCGAGCGAGCGAGTGTGTATGTGTGTGTGTGTTGGTGTAATTATAAACATTTTACAACTCGCCTTGACCTTAACACAATAAAATAAATTACAACTATGGCAATACACAAGTGCAGGCTTTGTAACATGTAGAACGAATGTAGAATCGACTTGGGCGTGTAAAAAGCGTGCGCATAGCTACACAGTTTTTTTTAAACAAATATTTAAGCTTGAGTTTTTTCTTGCAATGTAATTTTTGCCTTTGGCATGTGGGCGTGGCTTGTCGCTATTAACCCATTAATAAGTAAATGGCATGCCAGGCAGTTAACAGTCGTTTTGGAGGCGAATTCAAAGGGGGAAATATGCGTTAAATCGGCAAAGTAAACAATCAATTATATTCGAATTTACAGGTGAACTTGACTAGAGTGATTTTTTTTTTCAATGAATAAAATATAATACCATTTTATTTACATTTTTTTATAAGAGTTTTATGTTTAAATATTATTTAAATTAAATTACGCAATGTTAAGATCCAAGGCTGTTAAGTCAACAGCTGTTAACGCGACAACAGCAAGTGCATGTGTGTGTTTGTTGACAGTTAGAATTTATGCGACAGCGACTGCGCAGCGACTGCAGCTTGGCCATGACCAACAGAGCGAGATGGCACATGCGTGCTTGGCATTCGTAATTGCACACCTATGCAATTACCATCTCCTCTCTCTCTCACACAAACACACACACACACGTACGAAGGGCTTTTAAAAGACAAGAAATCTAATAGCAACAACAAAAAGCTCACCCACGCTGGCAAACAAAAACACACAAACAGACATAAGCATACATACACACCTAACAAAAAGCCTTGATCTTGATCGGAAACGACAACAACAATAACAAGTTACAAGCGCAGCTGTTGCAGTGGTTGTTGTTGCCGTTTTATTTACTGCACTTGTTTTGATTTAAAGCCAAGACTGCTTTTAGTGGCTTACCTTGTCTTTGCCAGTTTTGTCTTTGGGGGCACCTCGCACTTGCACTTGCAATTGGCAAAATCGCAATTTAATGGCCATTAAATCAAATACGAAAAACAAAACGGAATGAAACTTTGAATTACATTTCAACGCCCACACACAAGGGGGCGCTTTCGGCACTATAAAGCCAAAGAACAAGGACAAAGAGAACAGGAGAATAATATTTTCATGGCTTTTGATTCCGCTGATTCCATATATTTCACTGATTGCACTTGATTTTTTTATAAGTAGTGCTTTCCCAAAGTTGTTATTTATATGTAAATAATTTATTTTGCACTTTTTTTTATGATTTTGTACAGTTTATTCTGCTCTTCGATCTTGTCTCCTCCAGCTCCTGTTTTCTTCTAGTTCTATCTCTCTCCCACACTCAAAAGGCCGCTTCGGCGTTAGGAAGCCAACGAACAAGTGCAAAAGGGAACAGGAGAAAATATTTGTTTGGCTTTTAATTCCACTGATTCCTTTTATTTCACTGATTGCACTTGATTTTTTCATTAGAAACTCTTTCCCAAAGTTGTTATTTATATTTAAATGATTAATTGGCACTTTTTTTATGGTTTTTCACATTTTTTTTCTGCTCTGCGCTTTCGGCGTCAGGAAGCCAAAGAACAAGGACAAAGAGAACAGAAGAATAATATTTTCTTGCCTTTTAATTCCACTGATTTCACTTATTTCACTGGATTTTTTCATTAGAAACACTTTCCCAAAGTTGTCGTTTGTATTTAAATGATTTAATTTGCACTAATTTATAGTTTTTCACTAGGTTTTCTGCTCTTCGATCTTGTCTCCTCCAGCTCCTGTTCACTTGTGACTATTGATTTTCAAGCAGGATGGCAGCTCCTTTGGGCTTTGGGTACAGTTATTCGGTCATTCGAAGCTTTCGACACACACACACACACACGTACAGAAACGCAGATCTTTCGAAATTCGGCAGTTCCTTTTTACAGTTATCAGGCGAACGGCAAAGCGAGCGGACAATTAAAATTTATAAAAACTTGAAAAGTCTCTCTTCTCGAAAGTTCTCTTAGGTTTAATAGTTTAATAATTACAAGTTGTTGTTTTTCCTTATCTTATTTTCCTTATACCCTGTTGGGATATGTGAGTATTTGCATTTGATTAATTTCGATTTTCTCTTTCCTCTTTTTCTTGCAGAAAACTTTGCTGCCGAATTGTTGCAACGCCTCAGCAACAACACCACCACCACTACCACCACCACCACCGAGAATATTGTTAATAATATTAGTAATATTCGCAGTAATAGCCCGTCTGTAAAAGCCACCACCTCCGTTTTAGCCACAAAAGACTGCCAAGAAAGCGCCGTAAAAGCAACAGCGATAGCAACAACAACGGCGAGTAGCAGCATACCAAAGCAGGCGCACAAAGAGGACGAGGAAGATCGGGCGGAAGAAGAAGAAGCAGCAGCAGTTGCGAAGCATGCAGAAGCAGAGCGAGAGAAGGCGGTAGAAATAGAAGAAGACGAAGAGGAGGAGGAGGAGGAAGACGAGGACGACGAAGTGGATGTGGGCGTAGAGGCGCCGCGTCCTCGTTTCTACAATTCCGGCGTGGTTTTAACACAAGCCCAGCGCAAGGAATACCCCAAAGAGCCCATTTCACCTGGAGTTTCCCCCCTCATCACCATCCACCGCCGATCCTCGCCTGCTTCTCGCGTGGATTCCAATTGCTGCGCTTCCGATTCCGACTCGGATTCGGATGGCGGCTGCAAGCTAATCGTGGACGAGAAGCCACCACTGCCGGTGGATAAACCCTTATCGTTGCGCCTGCGTAGCACACCGCCGCCGGCAGAGAAGCGTCCCAGTCCGCCGCCACCACGTGATCCAGCGCCGGCCGTTCGCTGTTCGGTTATCCAGCGAGCGCCGCAAGCCCAGCAACAGCAGCAGCAGCTGCAGAGTCAGCCACGCGGTTCCTTTCTCCTGCCGCCGCTCGATCAGCTCGGACCGGAGCAGCAGGAACCCATTGATTATCACGTACCCAAGCGACGTTCGCCTTCCTACGATTCGGACGAGGAGCTCAACGCCCGGCGACTGGAGCGTGCGCGTCAAGTGCGTGAGGCACGCAGACGTAGCACTATTTTGGCTGCTCGCGTCCTTCTGGCACAGTCGCAGCGCCTGAATCCGCGCCTGGTGCGCTCACTGCCCGGCATTTTGGCCGCTGCAGCAGGACACGGACGCAATAGCAGCAGTTCCACCAATCAGGGCTTTCAATCCTCGGGCTTTGGCAGCCAAAGTAGCTCTAGTTCCGGCCAAAGCGGTGCGGGTGGCAATCAGGGAGCCGGCGCAGGATCACCAGGAGCGGGCAGCGGCGGCGGCGGAGGAGGAGGCTTTGGTCCTGGAGGCGGTGGCATGGGCGGCGGTCGTGACGGACGCGGCAATTACGGACCCAATTCACCGCCCACTGGTGCATTGCCACCGTTCTACGAGAGCCTTAAGAGCGGTCAACAGAGCACGGCCAGCAATAACACGGGACAGGGCGGGAATCATCATCATTTCAACGGCAATCCGGGAAATTTTCTCTCGATTCAAAACGCGGCAGCGGCTGCTTATATTATGTCAGCGGGAACTGGAGGAGGAGGTGGCTCTAGTGGTGGTGCAGGCGGAGGAGGAGGAGGAGCAGGTGGTGGTGGAGGCGGAGGAGGAGGAGGAGGCAATGGCTACATCAACTGCGCTGCTGGTGGTGGTAATAATCCCTCCAGCAATCTTGATGGTAATAACCTTTTGAACTTCGCCAGTGTTTCTAACTATAACGACTCCAATTCCAAATTCCATAATCTTCATCATCATCATCATCATCTACACCATCATCACAACAACAACAACAACAACAATAATAACAATAATAATGGAAACAACACACCCACATCCATGATGGGTCATCCCTTTTATGGTGGCAATCCCTCAGCTTATGGAATCATCTTGAAAGACGAACCAGACATTGAATATGATGAGGCAAAAATAGATATTGGTAGCTTTGCCCAGAACATCATACAGGCCACCATGGGCAGCAGTGGTCCCTTTAATGCCACCGCCTATGAGGATGCCATTATGTCGGATCTGGCCAGTTCGGGTCAGTGTCCCAATGGTGCAGTGGATCCGTTACAATTTACGGCCACTTTGATGCTCAGCTCACAGACGGATCATCTGCTGGAGCAGCTGTCGGATGCAGTGGATCTGAGCTCCTTTCTCCAGCGCAGCTGTGTGGATGATGAGGAGGTGTCGACGAGTCCCAGGCAGGGTGACTTTGAGCTGGTATCGACGCCCTCGCTAACGCCGGACTCGGTGTCGGTGACGCCCGTGGAGCAGCATGGCGGCGGCGGTGGGAGCAGCAGCGGTGGTCCTGCCGCCCAGCTGGATGCCTTGCATGAGAATCTGTTGACCCAGTTGACGCATAATTTGGCCAGGAATAGCAGCAATCAGCAGCAGCAGCAGCAACAGCAGCAGCAGCAGCATGTACAGCAGCAGCAACATGTGCAGCAGCCACATGTCCAGCATCAGCAACATAATGTGCAACAGCAGCAGCCACCGCCCTCGTATCAGCATGCCACGCGCAACCTAATGATGCAACAGCAGCCGCAGCATGGCGGCTATCAGCAGCAGTCTAACCTGATTTCGCAGCAGCAACAGCAGCAGCAGCTCTTAAACCAGCAACAGCAGCATGCTGCCTATCAGCAACAGCACAATCTGTATGCCCAGCAGCAGCAACAACATCAGCAACATCAGCAGCAGCAGCAGCATCACTTTCATCACCAGCAACAGCAGCAATCGCAGCAGCAGCAACATCACTCGCTTCATCATGGCCATCATGATAATAGCAACATGTCTTTGCCTTCGCCAACGGCAGCAGCTGCGGCGGCTGCTGCTGCGGCCGCTGCTGCAGCAGCAGCTCATTTGCAGCGACCCATGAGCAGCAGCAGCAGCACTGGCGGCTCTAACAATAGCAGTAATAGCAGCGCCGCAGGTGGCAGCAGCAGCAACAGTAGTGCTGCACCATTACTAGATGCTAATGCAGCGGCAGCAGCAGCAGCAGCAGCCGCCTTGCTGGACACCAAGCCACTCATTCAAAGCGTAAGTACTACCACAAAGTCAAACTCAATCTCTAAGCAATCACAGCAGCAACAGCAAGAACAAAAGCAGCAACAGCAGCAACAAGCAGAGCAACAGCAACAGTTTCAGGATCAGCACAAGCAAATAACCTTGATGACCACCACCACCACCACATACACGGAGGTTGTGGAAATGGTGTCCGTGGATTGTCTGGTGGTCAAGCCCGAGTTAGAGTCTCAGGTAAAGTCGGAGGTGAAGCCCCCCGATGAGCCTCTCATTGAAGAGTTTATAGTCACTGAGATAGCAGCCGAGGAGGAGCTGCCGGCCAAGATGGAGGCACTGTCACCTGCTGCACCCCTAACCACCACATATACAAAACTGAAGCCACCACCAACAACAACAGCAACAAAAACAACAGAAATGCGAGAGAAGGGCGGCAGAAAGATGCGCGGTGGCAGGGCCAAGGCTGTGGCCTATGGCTCCACCATTATCACCATGATATCCACGCTGAAGCCCTCGCCGGAAGTGCCGGCCACTAAGACCGTGCATCGGACAACATTGAGATCCTTGGCAACGGCATCGGCGGCCACAGCAGCGGGTCTGATGGCGCCCTCGCCCACGATTTCGGTGTTGAATGAATGCAAGGTTTTGCAGCGGCGCGTAAGTGGGAAAGAGTCTCGAAAAGGGTTCAGTTTTTGAAGGTTTTCTTGGTTAGGGTGGGGGAGGTAGGGTTTATTTAAAAAAAAAATAATAAAATAATAATACAAAAATTTAATAGATTTTTTTTTATAAAAAAATAAGAAAATATTGCGACAAAAAATGGTATATATTTTATAATTTAAAATTACAAAAAAAAAAATAAAAAATACAACAAATTAAAAATACAACAAAAAATAAAAAATACAAAAAAAATATTAAATACCTTTTATAATAAGAAATTATAAAAAAAAATTAATAAAAAATACAAATTATTGAAAAAATTAAATATCCTATATAATTAAAAATTACTAAAAAATAAAGGTTAAAAAAATTACGAAATTATAATTATAAAAATAAATAAAAATTCAAAAAAATGAAAAAAAAAAGTTAAAAAACAATACTTGTTATTATAAAAAAAATAGGAAAGAAAATCAGCAAAAAAAACAAACCAAAATAAAATAAATACCTTTTAAAATAAAAAATTACAAAAAAATAAAAATAATAATAAATTACTAAAAAAAATTAAAGGAAAGGTAACTTTTACCTTTTATAATACAAAATTACGACAAAAAAAATATATAAATAAAAGATTATAATAATAGTCAAATGAAAATTTTAATTTAAGGAAAAAAATTAAGTAATATTTAAAATAAAAAACAGTTAAACAATAAAAAATATTTAAAAAAGTAACAAAAAAAATTATAATCATCAAATGAAAAAATTTAAACTTAAGGAAAAAAATTAAGTAATATTTAAAATAAAAAACAGTTAAACAATAAAAAATATTTAAAAATGTAACAAAAAAAATTATAATCATCAAATGAAAAAATTTAAATTTAAGGAAAATTAAATACCATTTAAAAAAAAAAAAAATTTAAAAATAAAAAATATTAAAAAATACGACAACAAAATCATATACCTTTTATAATGAAATTTTACGAAAAAATTAAAAATATATTGAAAAATACGAAACAAAAATGAAATATAAAAATAAATTAATTAGTTTTATAAAAAAATAAATAAAAATAAATACCATACTCCACCCCCTCCCACCCCCCCCCTAAGCTACAAAACTCCCAGAAATTAGATTTGCCAAGAACATGGCAAGATTTTGGGGTTATATAGCTAAAAAAAAACCCTTCGAAAACTGTTCACCTGGCGACTCAAGTCTTTCAGCTCGTTTTGTAACGTCTACCAGCAATGTTGCCTGTGTGTTTTGTCCCCCTGCTTGTCGTAGTAGTTTGAATTTTGCATGTTGTTTTGTCTGAAATGTGTTTAAACTTTGTTTTAAACATTCAATTAACTCTTTTTCATATTTCTCTTTTACTCAACAGTTGGGACTGCCGCCGGATTTGCAGCTAGAATTTGTGAACGGCGGACATGGCATCAAGAATCCTTTGGCCGTGGAGAATGCCCATGGTGGCCATCACCGTATACGCAACATAGATTGCATTGATGATCTCAGCAAGCATGGCCACCACTCTCAGCAGCAACAGCAGCAGCAGCAGCAACAACATTCGCAGCAACATTCACCGCAGCAGCAGCAGCAAACCCTCCAGCAGCAGCAGCAGCAGCAATCTCTGCAGCAGCAATCCCTGCAGCAGCAGCATCATCATCACCATCATCAGCATCACAGCAACAGCAGCGCCAGCAGCAATGCCAGCAGTCATGGCTCTGCCGAGGCTCTGTGTTTGGGCTCCTCGAACTCGGGGGCCGCCGATGAGTCGAATGGCAACAACAAGTTCGTCTGCCGTGTGTGCATGAAGACCTTCTCGCTGCAGAGGCTACTCAACAGGCACATGAAATGCCATTCGGATATCAAGCGTTACCTGTGCACCTTCTGCGGCAAGGGCTTCAATGACACCTTTGACCTCAAGCGGCATACGCGCACCCATACGGGCGTGCGGCCCTACAAGTGTAATCTGTGTGAGAAGAGCTTCACGCAGCGTTGCTCCCTGGAGTCGCATTGCCAAAAGGTGCACAGTGTGCAGCATCAGTATGCGTACAAGGAGCGCAGGGCCAAGGTGAGAATTGGGAGAAAGCTTTAATATAATTTATATATAATTATAATTTTTTTTTAAATTAAAATTAAAGTAAATTCAAATTATTAAAATTCAATTAAAATTATTTAAAATTTAATTATAATTAAAATTAATTAAAATTTAATTAAAATGAAAATTAAACTAAAATTAAAATTTAATTTAAATTAAAATTGATTAAAATTGAATTAAAACTAATTAAAATTTAATTAAAATTAAAATTAATTAAAATTAAAATTGAACTAAAATTAAAATTTAATTTAAATTAAAATTTATTAAAATTCAAATTTAATTGAAATTAAAACTTATTAAAATTTAATTAAAATTAAAATTAATTAAAATAAATTAAAATTTAATCACAATTAAAATTTAATTAAATAAAATTTAAAAATCAATTAAAATTAAAATGAATTAAAATTTAATTAAGAAATATATTTATTTATTTATATTTATTTTTTCTAGATGTATGTGTGCGAGGAGTGCGGCCACACCACCTGCGAACCGGAGGTACACTATCTGCATTTGAAGAACAACCATCCCTTCTCGCCGGCCCTGCTTAAGTTCTACGACAAGCGGCACTTTAAGTTCACCAACTCGCAGTTTGCCAACAATTTGCTGGGTCAACTGCCCATGCCAGTGCACAACTAGCGGGGGGCATGCAGAGATAATAATGATAATGATCAAGGATCAAGAATTAGGGAATATATAAAATCAAACACAATGTGACTTTGAAGTTTTTTGAAAACTAAAACTGCCGCGGAAAGGAATTTTTGGAGATTAAAATGTATATTTTTTCTGAGCTTTAACTTTTAAGGCAATTTATAAATTAGTTGTTAGTCTGTAAGCTAAACTCACTCACTTACTTACTTTGCTGTGCAAAAGAAAAACCTTAGCCTTCACCAACAAAACACAACAACACACCACAAAACACACCAACAAACACTTGAACCTTAAACTTTTAGTTTTTCTAGTTAAATCTTGAACTTTTCGTTTGATTTTTTTTTTTATTAGTCAAAAAAGTTAATAATTAGATTTACAAAACTATATAAATATATATAGAAGCTGCTTTGAGCAATAATTAATAATGAATTATGTTTTAGCAGTTAAAAAGCTAGCAAACCTTTGCATTTATTTTGTCCTTAACAAAACGAAAACAAGAAAAAAAATTACCTTTTTGGAATATTTACTTTATATATATATTGATATACATAACATATCCATAAATATTTATTACAAATCATTGTAAAGAGAGAGGCAAAAAAACATTCGAATTAATTTTGAACCTAACTTAGGCCTAAGCTATATATTGATCAAACAAAAAAAAAAAAAAGAAAACAATCGTGTAAACTAAAGCTGTTTATAAACACTGAAGTCAAAATCATAATTATGTATACCTAAGTTTATATCTTATTGAAAAGGCAGAAACAAAACAGAAGACACGTTAAAATTGTGGTGAAAGAACAAAAGTGAAGCGAGAATATTAAATATTAACTTGAATATATATATAAATATATACTATTTTGTAAGCATTAAACATTAAACTTAAGGCGTAGACCACCAATGTACTGATCTATAAAAAATGAACAAATCAAACATGTATTATTTTTAAGTCGAAAAATTACCTTCTGGATTCGAATTTGAGCTTTTGATTTCGGATTTATCATATATTTTTTTTTATGCAAATTGATAAAAACAGAACATTATACTGTTTAATTTTTGCATAAGAAAACCTAGTTTAATTTGGATTTTTTTTTTTTTACTTTACTTTTTAATTTGTTGTAAGCAACAACGGGTTTTTTGTGCAATCGCTTGGTGTTGGAACAATAAGAATACGAGATATATATAGAAAGAGATAGAGAGAGAGAGAGATAGAGAGGGGGAAAGGGAGAGCAGAAGTGGGGGGAGGGGGGGCTGTGCACTGCGGCGCCTACAACCCACCGCCCGCTGTACAGCCTTCCCTTTGAAAGCTTTTCCCTTGACAAAATCTTAGTTATAACTAGACAACTTTTCACTCACACAACAACACACACACTCACACATATATAAATATCAGATCAGCACACACAAACACAACATTTAAGTAGATTTAGTTAGTTAGCTTAGGCAAAAATTTCACTCAAATGAAAAGAAGGAAAAATTTTGATTTAAATTAAAAAAAAAAAAAATCTCACACTTCCAAATGAACTTATTTTTTTGTTGTTTGGTTTCCATGAATTTTTGCACAAAATTTAACAATAAATGAGGTAAATGAATTAATATATATATTTAATATATGAAGAAATCTGAAAACGAATGAAAGTTTAATTTTAGTTGTTAACGAAACAGTTTTTTTTTTTAAAACTATCCATTATGTATACTATAAATATATATATATATATGAGAAGCGAATTAATTAATAAACATTAAATATGACAAAATAATTAACAAGGTTTGTTTGTTTTATTAAGAAAATGGCTGGGAAATGGTATAAAATATAGAGAACAAGAAAGAAAGCTAACTTTGGCCAGCCAAAGTTTGTATACCCTTGCAGGTAACAATTAAAATATATCATAACTAAGCCAAAAATTCATTAATTTCGATTCGGAAAGCAGTTTTGTGTTAGTTTTTATTAATTTAAAAAAACTGAATACCAAATTTAAAATTTTAAGAAATCAAAATTTTTGGCCATTTTTGCTAATTTTAATGATGTAGCCCCTTATGAAATTTCGAAAAAATGGCCAAAAAATCGATTTCTTCCGGACAATTCTAGAAAGATTCGCCTGTTGATGCTGATCAAGAATATATATGGTTTATGGGGTGGGAAATGATTCCTTGACTAAGAAAATTATTATTTTGTATTATAAAATCGGATTTTTTATATTAAAAAACTTTTTGATTTTTTTTAAATTAAAAATATCATAACTCGGCCAAAATAGCATTAATTTTAAATCGGAAAACTGTTCTGTGCAAGATTTTCTACAGTTAATGAATCTGCATACTTCATTAAAAATTTTTGAAAATTCAATTTTTTATCAAAATCAAAAATTTTAATGATGTAACCCCTTATCAAATTTCGCATAAATGGCAAAAAAATCGATTTCTTCCTGACATATCTAGAAAGATTCCCCTGTTGATGCTGATCAAGAATATATATACTTTATAGGGTCGGAAACGTCTCCTTCAAACAAAAATTTAAAAATTACACTTTAAAATATAAATATTACTTTAAAAAAAGTGTAATTTTTTAGTACCCCTGCTGATTCTTGATTCAAAGAAAAGTCTTGGCTTCTTTTGGTTTATTTTCAAATATTTTTTATTTTATTTATTTCGCTAGTTTCTTTATGTTGTTGTTCTTCATTTTTTATGTTCAGTGTTTTTTTTTAGGGTTTCATTTAGTTTTTACAATTTTTTTGTTCGGATTTTAGTCCATTTTTTTGTGTGGATCTTGTTGATTTTATTGTTAGGTTTTTGTGTTTTTTTTTTTTACTTTTTGTGATTTGTTTTTATTTATTTTTTGTTGTTTTTTTTACATTAATTACTGAAATACACACACAGACACGGAATTACAATAAAAACTAGATTGTTTTTGGTTTCTTTTCGGTTTAATGCGTTTTCCTTTTCTTGGGTTTTCCATTCAAGTTTTTCCGTTCTCCTTCCACTTCCCTGTTATTATCATGAATTTGAATATATGTGTTTTTTTATTTTTTATCTTTTATATTTCGAGTAGTTTTTTTATTGGCTTTGCTTTTACTACTTCGTTTTTGTTTTTCTTTTTTATTAGTTAAACTAAATTCTTTAAAATTTCCACTATTAATTGAAAACGAAAAGGAAAAGAAGAGTGTGGGGGTGGGAAAACAGGGAAAGTAACCTTAATATGATTTTCTCTTTTTATATTTTCTCATTTTTTGCAAAATGTTTTGTTTTTTTGTTTAATATGTTGAGCAAATTGCGCCAATTCATTGATCTCGATTTTTCGATTTTTTCTCGATAAATTCCGATTTTTTTTTTTGTTTTTTTTACAATTCTATATATTAGCATATCGATATTTTATACAGATAGTTTGTATACGTTATCTGATATGAACCAACCACCCATTTGGGGTTTTAAAAAGTCAACAAAATCTGAAAATAAAAGTATCGAAATTCGTTTAATAAAACAAAAGTTTTACTCTGACAAAAAATATATATTTTTCATTTGCTTGTTGGTGTGTATTTCGTGTGTGTGTGTTAAATTATAAAGTAAAAGATCCATTAAATGTTTACTATTTAAATGAGAAATTAAAATGGTTAATTAAATTAAGGGGACTAAGATTAAATCGTTTAAAATTTAAAATTTTATTATGTACGACATACTTTTCTTTATTTTTTTTTTGTTTTTTTTTTATACACAAAACTAAGAATAATAAAAAAATATATAGATATATATTCAAATACATACAAAGTGCGGGGAGATGACATAGAACCCCTGGACTTGAGGGAAAATTATGGGTTTTCCCCTTAAAAAGTCAAAACCGGTTCTAAACTTTATGTATTTTTATTATTAAATTGTTAAATATTGAAAAATGATTGTAAACTTGACTTGTCCAGGGGCATTATGTCATGTCACCAATAAGTAAACATTAAAAAAATCATAAATATATATATATTTATAAAAAAAAAAAAACAAAAAATATATTTCAACTGGTCTATGTTTCAACTTGCCACATACAGTTTCCCCCAAAAATCTCTGCCACACACATTGATTTAGTTAATTTGTTGTAATGATTTATGTATATATATATATATATGAATTCTTATGTTTTTTTCTTTCTTGTTGTTTTTATTGTGGTTTCGCTTACATTCAATCTAAACACTAAAAACAGACACATTTCGTTTAATTTTTTGCGCTTGCACTTCCTTCTTCTCCTTCTTGTTTTTCTTCTTATATATATTTTTTTATTTTTTATGTAAACGTTTAGTTTGGTTTTTTTTTATATGTGTTAAAAATGCTTCTAAAAATTGTTTACCATAATCTGTTTTTTTGTTTTTGTTTTATTGTACACGCTACACACATAATTTCTGGTTTATATTTTAATTGTTTTTTTGCTTTTAGTTTTGCATTTTTAAAAATTTGTTTTTCACATTCATTTAGCTTAGCTTTCTATAGTTTTTTTTTTTGTTTTTCTTTTAATTTTACTGGGGCGGAGGGGGGGGGTAGGGGTTTTACATAATACTGAAAATACGACTAGACATTCATAGTGTATAAATACGATTTGTTTAATTTGCTTTACCGTTTTTTTCTTTCTGTTATAGATAATTTATTTAAATATATTTATTTGTGTTTATTTTATTTATTTATTTATTTATATATATATATATATACTTTCGTGGGCTTTATGTTGTTGTTCAGATTGAAATTGTTCGGTTTCTCGGTTTACTTTTTCTTTTTTTGTTTCCTTAATATTTCTCGAAAATGCTTTAAAAAGTCGTGTTTTTTTGCGTAAAATTTTTACTTTTTACCTTAATTTTCTTTTTCTTTCTTCTTTTTAGATCCTTTAACAAATTCGTAACTTAAAAAATTGGCTTTTCTTTTTTCTTTTTTTGTGCATAACAAATCGATTTTTTTTTCTTTTTCTCCTTTAAAAATAATTATTTTCTTTTTAATTTAATGCTTAGTTACAATTTTTTAATTATAATTTATTTGCTTTCTTCTTCGCGTTTAGATGATTATGTATGGTTTGTTTTTACTTAATTTTTGTTGTTAAATTCAGATTTGCAAAAGGTTTACATACACACAAGGGGGGGGAGACACATAGAAATTAGTTTTAAATTTTTTTCTTATACATTTTTAAGGTACATTTATGTAAAAAAAAATTATATATATATACTATATTTAAAAACATATTTCAAAAAAATAAAAACAAGGAAAAAACAGACTAAACTGAGCTTTCAAGTGTTTAATTTTCAATGTGAAGAAGAATGTGGTGTGTGTTTTGGACTGTTTTTTTTGCTTCACTTTCTTCTCCTTTTTAATATTCATTCAAGTTGTGTGTGTGTGTGTGTGTATATATATCCCTATAAAGTTTACAATATTTTTTTTTTGTTTGTTTTATTAAATTTACTTTTTTTTATTGCAGAAAATTTGGCGACCCAAGCCTTTGAACGGCCTTGGTTTACACTTAAAAAAATATTTCACTTTAGCTTTCCTCTCCGGTTTCCCCATATCGCGTCTCTCCTTTTTTTTCTCCATCTTATTTAAGTTTTGTTTTTGTTTTTTTTCCTTCAATATAATACAAAAAATTTGTTGTTGTTGTGTGCGCAGTCGTTGAGTTTAAATTTCTAAAAATTTAGCTTTGTTGTTGTTGGTTGTTGTTGTTGGTTGTTGGTTGTTGTGTTGCAAAGTTGTTGGGTTTTTGTTGTTAATCATTTCTTGCTTTTCTCCTTTTTTTGTTGTTTGGTATATAAAATAGTATTTGTTTTTGGATTTAAATCTTACAATATTTCCATTTTGCAAATGTACAAAAATTCACGTTTTTTTTTTTGTATACGTTTTATTTTTTTTTTAGTTTTTAGTCAAAAAAGTTCTTTTAGGTTTTCTTGGTATTTCTTAACTGAAAAAAGTTGTATATTTTTTTTGTAATGATTTCACTTCTGGATTTCTCTCAGTGTGTGTGTGTGTTTGGGTGTGGGATGACCTTGAAAAGGGGAGTGTGTCTCTTACCACCTGTTTTTTTCCTGCTCAAAACTTAAAAAGGGGGGGACTGAATAATGTAGTGATCAAAGGGTTATCGGGCTTGTAATCGGTAATCGCTGGTTATCGATTTTGTACATCGTTCGTTATCGAACCTTCAACTCGTGCGGAAGACAAATCCGAAAATGATTCTTTTATTATCTTGGTTTTTTCTTGTAAATAAAAACATTTTCTCTTTTTGCGCGTGTTTTTCATTTGAGCTTTTCCATGTGTCTGAGTGTGTGTGAGTGTTTTATGATTAACGGCTCTTGTTATAGTTATTTCTTTGTTTTTTTTTTTAGTAACAAACAAAATGGCAAGCAACAACAATTATAATTATATATTATTCATAAAAAACTCTCATTTTTGAAGCAAAAAAAAGCAAAGTAAACTCATAGATAAATCAAAAAATATAAACACTTTTCTTTTTTAATATTCATCTTAAAAAAAAAAAAAAAAAAAAAAACTATTCTTTCAACTACGTTTTACAATTCTTGGCTAACTCGTGGTTTTTTTGTTTCTTTTCTTTAATTTTTGTTATACACATAATAATTATATATTCTTTATATATATATATATTTAATTAATTAATTTATATAGATTTATTACGATGCTGTTAACATTAAATGCTTTTGATAGAAGTTTTGTTGTCATTATGGATTTATTTTTCCTCCTGCTAAAATTCTCTTCTACTCCTTCTTCGTCCTTCAAACGATTCCCATACCAGATGGATAATATTTTATTATATTGTATTTTATTATATTTTTGTTTTTTTTTAGATAGTTTTTAATCTTTGCATTCTGCAAACTCATGAATACACAAAAGATTTGATGTAAATGCAAATTTAAAAAATGATTAAAAGTTAATGCTTAAAGATCAAGTAATTGTACAGCGGCTATATATAATATATATACTGTATTCTATATATATTATATACTTTCGTATGCTTATGCAGTTTCCGTATGTTAGTGGGTAAAGCTAAAGCTAAAGCATGCTTAGAGTCTACACAGAAAATAGGCTTATGCTTAGCTACAGATTATCTATATATATATATATATGCATATAGATATATCTAAATTTTAATGCAAATCATAAACATTGTGTTTCGTGTTTGTTTTCTTTTGTTGGGACAACTTAGCAACTAATTAAGGAAACCACAAAAAAATTCATGTCCAGACGTGGTGAGAGGTCAAGGTCAAGGTCAAGGTCCAGTGACAGTGGGAGATTGCACATTAGAAACTGTTATACGGTCGAGAAGCTGTTATATCATCGAGTAACTACTACATTAGAAACTGTTATACGGTCGAGAAGCTGTTATATCATCGAGTAACTACAAACTAAATATGGTTTTACAAATAATACAAATAAAAATCAAATTAAAGTTAAGGATCTTTGACAAAAAAAAAATAATACAAATACTGCTTTTTAGGTAAGTGAAAACAGGGTCACGGTTAAGGGTTAACTGGTGGTTAAGTGAAAACAAACGAGTTAAGCCTAAGGTTAAGCTCGAAGATAAGAAAAATTGAAGCATCTCCGGATTTGATCGTTTCGTTTTCACTTGTTTTTCTTTTTTTTTTGGATTCGATTTCGGAGCCAATACTGAAGGATGCGTAGGTTTCAGGACATACATTGAGATATATTATGGTGGGCAAGAGATCTTTCCATATAGAGACAGCACATTGGTATAACACACACATTACTATAGTCCGTATAATATATATATATATATATCTATTAAATGTATAATACAATTTTCTCAACGTTACAGGAACTGAATTTAAAGCCGAAATCGAAATCGAATTTGAAATCGATTATTAGTTCAAAGAGATCAAAATGCAAAATGAAACTATGCACACACAACACAACTAAAATTAGGGGTTCTTTAGTGGTTTCTCGTTCGTCTCGTTACTCGTTACTTATTACTCGTTACAATGTGCTGAGCGCCATACAGAAAGGTGTCCGGGTTGATATATATATATATATATATATATATATAT
>VNKB01013359.1:0-13195 GCA_008042735.1 Drosophila leontia | reverse complement strand
GGGTAGATATATATATATATATATATATATATATATATATATATATATATATAATATACATATAAATGATATGTTATACATTATAATAAAAATAATAATTAAAATAATAAAATTCTTAAAAAATAAACAATTCGTGTTTCACATCAAGAGTTATACAAGGTAATTTTTTTCTTTTTCTTCAAAAAGATTTTGTGAGATTTTTAGAGCTTGGGGGGAGGTGGGTGTTTGATTTGCTTCTTTTTACACTCAAAAAAAAAAGGGTGGAAAAGTGAAATAGATCAGAGTGAGATAGAGAGTGTGAGAGAGAGACAGAGTTCTCACGAGAGCAACAGAGACAGAGAGACACACACACAGTGAGTGAGAGCGAGCAACTACAACAATTATGGTAGAAAAGAAGGTTACACACTGGGAGAAAAAGTTTCAACAGAAGCGAATTGGAAAATTTGAAAAAATTATATATATTTTACACATTGATTTAGACTTAAGATCACGTTATAAGATCAATCACGAGCGCAACACAGACAGAGACAGAGAGAGAGATAGTAAATTATCTATATATGTGGGATAAGTATGTACTATATATATATATATATTCCTTGGTTACAACTCAATCCTCAACCTATTTATGGTTATTTCAAAATAATTTCACAAATTTTAACAAATTTTAACAATTTTAAGAAAAATTCAAGTAAATCAAGTTACTTTTTAAGGTTTTAAAACACTTTTAGGCTTAATATCAAGTTACTTTTTAAGGTTTTAAAACACTTTTAGGCTTAATATTAAAACCAAAATAACTAAAAAATAAATTAGAATAAAAATATGTTAAATTTTTTACTTAAATATAAAGTTTTTAGGAAGAAATTACTAGGAAATAACCATAAATATAGCAAGGAAATAAAGGTGTTTATGTTTTGTGTGTGAAAGGTGTGCGTGTACGTGTACGTGTGTGTGTGTGTGTGTGTGTGTTATATAATATATATATACGCTATGAACTTGGGGCCCTAAATAATAACCATCCTTCTACATGGCTGCCATGATCCACTCTCCTTTAGCTCCTGATTGTTAATCCTGCATTGATGATGATGCTCTCCCTTCTCCTCCTCCTCCTCCTCCACCTTCGTCATCACTCAATTATATATAAAATTGGCCGCATCGCATAGCGCATCGCTGTCATCATCAAATTTACCATTCATGGCATAGGAACTGGTGCCGCTGCCATAGACCCATTCCTTTTTTATGAAATCCCCATCTGTTGTGGACGATGAGGTGGTATTATGCAATCCACCCAGTGAACTATGATCCAAACGAAAATCATCATCATCATCCGGATACAATTGTACGGGTATGCTATCCGGTATTGAGTGCGGTTCAAAGAGATTACCATATGGCGGCAGCGAATGATTCAAATCCACATGATGATCCACCAGATCGCTATCAAAATTTGATATACGAAATTTTGAACTGGGTGGCGATTGTGGGGAATGCGGTGCTGCTGAATCCTCAAACATGACCTCCTCTTTGATGAACATATCATTGGAATTGTCACCGGAACCGGAGGAGTAAAGATTTGGTTCAACTTTTATAATGGCTGCTGTGGCCAGGGACGGTGATGATTTCTCATCGTCATCATCATCATCAAAGTGATGATTGTGATGATGATGATTGTGGTGATGATGATGATGTTGTTGTTGTTGTTGCTGCTGTTGCAAAACTTGCTGCCTTTGCTGATCTTCTTCCTCATCTTCATCATCATCCATATCCGCCAGATGACGACGTCGGTGGTGATTTCGGTGGTTATTACGCTGCTGGGTTACCCTTTGTTGCTGCTGTTGCTGCTGCTGCTGCTGTTGCTGCTGCTGCTGCTGCTGCTGATGATTCCTAGTACTTCTTATAATTGTGGAGCCACCTAAAGCTGCTGCCGCTGCTGCCGATGAGGCTATGGACAATGGCACACCGGTGGCCTTTGATACCAAAACTGTTTGCGAGGAGGACGACGACGAAGGCGATTGTGCAGGCGAAACAACTAGAAACAAAAACAAAAAAAAAAAACCATTTAAAATATATAAAAAATAATTTAAAAATGGCATTCGTCATAGCAGGCTTCGATTTTATAATTATATAATATAATATAATATAATTATAATTATTAGCTAAAAACAAAAAAAAAGAACTTGTCAATAGACAAGTAGCAGCTGTGGTGACAATCGTTTCGTTGGCGCTACCCAACTCATGAGACCACTTGCTAACTATTGCTAATTTTCTTGGTACTTTACCTTCAATCTTAGCTTAGACCCGTTGGAAATCGTAAGCTTCGATGTTAAGGCAAAAGCAAACCCTGAAAATCGGCCATAGTTCTTTTTGTTGCTTTTTGTTGTACTTTAAAAATGTAAATAAAACTCACCTCCTGTCTGCTGGACTACACTGGTCAAAGCCACACCGCTGCTAGTGCTGCTGCTGCTGTTGTTGTTGTTGTTGTTATTGGTTGTTGAATGTATGATGGGCGTCTTTCGTATCAATTGAGAGCCATTGCTGAGATTTTTGTTGCTTGAGGAGGAGGAGGAGGAGATAATGTTGCTGCCGTTGCTGGTGCCTGCACCGCTTTGGATGACCTGGGCATGCAGCACGGGCGTTGTATCGGAGGTATGTTGCTGCTGTTGCTGTTGCTGCTGTTGCTGTTGCTGCTGGTTGCCCTGTTGCATGTAGTTCTTAATCACAATCGTTCTGGTGGGCGCCGTCACAAGATATTGCTGATGTTGCTGCTGTGGCTGCTGCTGCTGCTGCTGCGTGGCTGGCGAGGATGAGGAGGAGTGCGAGTGCGGGGCATTCGAGGATTCATTGGATGAATCCTCACCGGTGGTCAAGCGATTGGTGGTTGCATTCACAATATGCGAGGAGGAGGATGAGTTAACCATTACATTGCCGCCTCCAATGCCATCCTCCTCGTCCCCGCTTAAACCCGAGTGTTCATCCAGTTCCATTTGATGTTGCAGCTGATGATGCTGTTGCATTTGGTTGCTGGTTCCCGGACGATCTAGCTCATGCGGCGGTTCTAACTTTACGATTGTCGTTGTTGTGGCTGCCGTTGCTGCCGTTCCACTGTTGCTGCTCGAGTTGCTGCTGCTGGAATTGCTGCTGTTGCTTGAATTACTACTGTTTGAGGCCGCCTTTGAGGATGCCGCCGTTGGGTTTACTACTACTGCCGCCGCCGCTGCCCCTGGCTGATCCCTTAAATGAACCTGCATGTGCGTCTGTAGCGAGGACTGTGTATGCAATTTCTTCTTGCAGATTTTGCACTCAAAGGGAAAATCACCCGTATGCGTTCTGGCATGAATCTTGAGGTTATAACGCTGACCAAAGCCCTTGCCGCAGACATCGCATCTGGAAAAAGTATAAAAAAAATCAAGTAATTGAAGATAATTGTGGCTTTTGCCTTAACTTACTTGTGCAATTTAACACCCGAATGCAACTTTGAATGGCCACGCAGCGAGGCCAAAGCACTAAACACTTTGCCGCATATCTCGCAGGTTAAATTCACATTCTCATTGTGGATTTTCTTGTGCACCTTGAAATATTCAAAGCTCATAAACTCCTTGTGGCACACCTCGCATTTGTATTTGTGCCGCTCCGATTGTTGACCCGTATGTACCCTCATATGTTTTATGAAATTCGGACGAAAGCGTACAACACGACCACAAATCTGGCACTCGTAGGGCTTACAGCGTAGGCAGTGCTTCTCATAGTTTTTTAAAGATTTGAGAACCATGTTGCAGATGGCGCATTTCATATTGTTGGCATGTCCACTGCGATGAATGTCAAAGAGTTCCTTTGAATCAAATTTTTCAACACATTCCACGCACTGGTAACTGGTGTTGTTGGTGTTTGTTGGTGTTGTTGTGGTGTTGTTGGTGTTGGTGTTGTTGGTGTTGCTGTTGCTAGTGTTGGTGTTGGTGTTGTTGGAGTTGTTGTTGATGTTGGTGTTGTTGTTGATGTTGGTGTTGTTGATGTTGTTGGTGTTGGAACTACTGTTGTTGTTGTTGTTATTGCTAGAGGAAGAGCTGGATGATGAGGCTGCTGCTGCTGAAGGTTTCACTGGATGGTTTTGTTGCTGCTGCTGCTGCTGCTGCTGCTGCTGGGCCAAAGCCAAGGCCAATTGCTGTTCCGTAGACTGCGATTGTTGCTGCTGCTGCACTGGCGCCTGGGTCTGCAATATCAATTGAGTGGCCGGCATCGCCTGCTGCACCACATTCAGCACCGTCATGGGACTTCGACTGATCACCGCCGTTGCCGGCATACGTACATATGTTGTTCCAGCTGTTAAGCCACCCACCGCATTGCTTATATACACAGGTCGCCTTTGAAGCTGGACGAGGGCTGCCTCGGTAACGGGCACAGCCAATCGGTGGGTGGTGCTCACTATACTGCCGGCGGGCAATTGTACCAACTGTTGCTGCCCAGCTGCTGCTGCTCCTGCTGCTCCTCCTCCTCCTCCTCCTGATCCTCCTCCTGTTGCTGTCCCCGCACTACTTGTGCTAATTTGGTATTCCAACTGTCCATGGGCATGCTCATCTTCATCCTCATCCTCTTCCTCTTCATCATCCTCATCAGGCATCTCCTCATCCTCTTCCAGCTCCAGCTTAACCCGCGACGACGACGACAGGTGATGATGATGGGCCGTGGTCTCTGGCTCTTCATCAGCCTCTGCTGCCTGAGCCTCTTCCTCAATATCCTGCAGGTTTTCATCGTTTAACTCGGGATCCTCTTCCTCCTCCTCCTCCTCCTTAATGTCGCTGGCGGCCAAAACTGTAGTGTTGTTGCTGCCACTGCTGGTGGTTTGGATGATGATGCGGCGACCATTGAGGAGATGATGCTGCTGCTGTTGCTGCTGCTGTTGGAGGAGCAGTTGGCTATCCAAGTGATTGCTGTTGCTGCTGCTGCCATTGCTGCTGCTATTGTTGTTGTTGTTGTTGAAGGAAGCGCTGTTGTTTGTTGTGTTCACAGTGGCTGCTGCTGCGGAAGCTGCTGCTACTGTCGGTGGGTGGTTGTTGCTGTTGCTGCTGCTGCTGCTGCTCTCTAGCTTGAGATGATGATGCGTATGCTGCTGCTGGTGAGGATTGTTGTGATGATGCTGATGATGATGTTGGGGATGCGAGTGCGTTTGATGATGGTGCGAATGCGAATGCTGATGCGAATGCGAATGCTGATGCGGATCGTCGTCCTGCTCCATGGGAGCATCTTGCAGTATAAATTCGATCTGTTGCGATAGGGCGCTATCGTTAATGGCAATCAGTCCGTCCATATCCTTAACGCCGGCAGCGGCGCCAACGGCGGCAGCAACGCTAGCAGAGCTCGAAAATAACGAGGGCAGCGCCGCCGACGTTGCGCTGCCGCCGCCGTCGACGTTTGTTGCGCTGCTGGCCATGGCAGCGATATAATAATTAATATATTATTATTATATATTTTATGTAGTTGCGATTCTGTAAAAGAAAAAGAAAGGGGGGAATGAGTGTTACGGGTAATATTTGACTTTAAAATCTTTTTAAGGATTTTTGTAATACTTTATGGTATACTTTTGGGCACTTTTTATAATGATTTCAAATCTTTTTTAAAGATTAAAAATTGTTTAGGCTAAAAAAAGATTCAGATTTATTAACTTGAATTAAAATGTTTTCAATAAATATAAAATAAAAAATAAAATTTAAACAAACGTTTGGTTTAAAATCATTTTAAAAAGTAGATATTATTTTGTTTAGATTTATTTCATGGACAAAAAAAATCTACAAATTTTTGGTTGTTATATTTTTTAAGTAAAAAAATCTGCAAATTTTAGTTGTTATATTTTTTAAATAAAAAAAAATCTACACATTTTTGTTTTTATATTTTTTAAGTAAAAAAATCTACAAATTTTTGTTGTTATATTTTTTAAGTAAAAAAAATCTGCAAATTATTGTTGTTATATTTTTTAAGTAAAAAAAATCTACAAGTTTTTGGTTGATATATTTTTTAAATAAAAAAAAATTCTGCACATTTTTGTTGTTATATTTTTTAAGTAAAATAAACACAAAATTAATTTAATATATATATTTTTTTTTTTAATTTTTTCAAGTAAAAATCGACAAACTTAAACCCTAGGATTAATTTATTATATTTTTTTAGGTAAAAATCTACAAATTTAATTAATTAATTTATTATATTTTTAGGTAAAAATCTACAAAATTAAATCCTAATTAATTATATTTTTTTATATTTTTCTAGTAAAAATCTACAAAATTAAATCCTAGAATATTTTTTTAAAATATTTTTTAAATAAAAATCTTCTAAATTAAACACCAATTTATTTTATTTTTTACATATTTAAAATAAAAATCTTTAAAAAACCTTAAAAATATTTTTTATTAATAAATTAACTTTAGTAAATAATACATATTACAATTAGCACCTTTTTTTTAGGTTCTGGGACTCTGCAACCACAACTGCAACGATGTTTATATATGGTGTTTCCTATCTGGACACCGGCAGAGCTTAATTAGTTTGTATTGCACGGATTTATCTGAAATTAATAAATATATAATAATGTTAATAAATATAGATATTAATTTTTTAATAAGAGATTTGTTTAGGACATTAATTCTTATTGGCTTGATGTCTTATTGTCTTATTATTTTTTTTAGAAAAATAATTTTTAAAAACAAACTAAGATATTCCAATTTTCATGAATTTTTATAGTTAAAGTAAATAAAAAATTAATGTTTTAAATGTTTTAAAAGATGAAAGGGGTAAATCTTTAATAAGAGCTATTTTTAAAACCCTTTATATTGATTTTCTTGAAGTAAATGCATTTTTAAATATTTTTTGTAGCCTAAATTTTAAAATATATGTTTTGCTTACATTTTTTTGCGCTGTTTTTTCATTGATTTTAAATTTTAGTTTTATTTAAGCGGCTGTTTTTTTTTTTTTTTGTTTAGAGCTTTTTTTGAAATTTTACCGGCTGCTTCTTTCTCTTCTTTCTATTCTCCTCATTTACTTATTATTATTTTGTTGTTTGTGTTTGTGCCGCTTTGCTTGTTTAGTATTTAATTTCTCGATTTTCTTTTTTATGTTGCTTCTTGTTGTTGCTGCTGCTACTGCTTCTTCTTCTACAATCTCTCTTGCTCTTTCGCTTTTCTCCGGCTTTTTCCTTTCCTTTCGTCTTATTATTTATCTGAATTAAAAACTTCTTTTTGCTTTTTCTCCTTCTTGAACTTTGTAGCACTCAAACACATGCACGTTGTTGTTTCCTTCGATTTTGTTTTGTTTTTCTCTCCCTGGTTTTGCCTTTTGCTTTGCGTTCACATTTGGTTTTTTTGGCTGAACAAAAATTTTCCATTTTCTTGTCATGCGGTTTTTTGCGATTTCCATGCGGCGACGCTGACGTCGCTGGACGACGACGCTGCCGCTGCTGTTGTTGTTGTTTGTGTTTGTGGTGCTGCTGCTTCTTCTCCTGCTACTGCTGATGTTGTTGTTGTTATTATTATTAATTCCTTACTTGATTTCCACATTTTTTGTTGTTGTTGTCTTGAAAGGAAATATTGTTTGTTTCACAGGCACACACGCACACACACTCATTCGCGGACTCACACACGCGCGCACACACACACACACGAACTAATACATGTGAAGGCGCTGCTGACTTCTCCGTTTTCTTCTCGCTTTTTGTTATTATTTATTGATTCGCTCTCAATTGTCCTCCGTCTCTCCGCTTTGTTGCTTAATTTGTCTATATATATATAGGTATATATTTTGTGCAATTGGTTCTAACTGTAAGATAAATACACACGTTTTTTGTTATTAACAAATTTAAATGCGTTTTACGAAATCACACACACAGAGAGACCTATTCAGGAGCTCTCACACACACATACACTCACGAACTAGTTGGAAATAAAAACAAAAATTATAATTTTAGCTTTTCCCCCCCACACACACACACTCACACAAGTTTTTCACTTTTGCTCCATTTTTCTTTCGTTTTTTTCGGGGGGAGGCGCGTTAGCCGTCTCCTTCTCCTTGCCGCTCTCTCTCACTCACTCTTCGCTCACATTTTTGACCTTTTTGGTGTGCGTTTATAATAGTTTTCCTTTTTGCTCGCTCGTTTCAATGAGTTTTGGGATTTTATTTATCTTTTTTATTGGCTTGCGCTCCTGGTTCAGCCAGTTTTACTTATTTACAAATTCTTACAAATATCCGAATAATTTTTGGATGGTTAATTTATTTTATTCCTTTTCCCTTTTTTTTTTTGCGACGCAGCAACAACAACGAACGACGCGACAATTAGCGGCGGCTGCGCTGCTTCTTCTTCCTCTCCTTCACTGTTTCTGCTCTGCTTCTTCTTCTTCTTCGGCTTCTGCTTGTTCTTCCTCTGCCGATTTTGCTCCCCCGCGAGTAATTTTTTTTCGGCTTTGCTTTGCTTTGCGCAAAAGAGACGGAGAAGGAGAGAGAGAGAGAGAGGTAGCGCGCTTTCCCTCGCGTTTTTCCACACTTTTGTTGTTGCCGTTTTTCACACTCACACAAGCTCGCTTCGTCAAGCTCTTTTTTTTGCGCTGTTCTTTCTTCTGTTCAATAATAACAAAAAAAATTCTATGAACATGTGTGTGTGTGTGTGAGTTTTTGTCTCCCTGGGTCTGGCTTTGTGTGAGCGAACAGGGTTGCATTCGGCTAGCAGTGTTGGTAAACGCACGCTAGAGCGCGCAATTTTCAAAAGTTAATTGGATTTGTAGTGCGAGAAATATAAAAATTGTTCCTTTTCTTTAGGTCTTGTCCTACTCCCTTTTTGTTTTCCTTTGCCATTGCCTTTCTGTCCTAGCTCACACACACACAAGTTCCACAGTTTGTTTCACACACACACACACATAGCGGCAGGCACAAAACAAAAAATAAAAAAATATTTACAGCTGAGGTCAAGCAAATTGTCCCTAAAGTTTAGAACATTTATAAGTGAAGTTAATTCTATGGATTAACTTTATTTTAAGTTTTATGGGAAAAATAGGAACAATTTATTTTCAAGAACTATTTTCATTTTTCGGTAATAGAATATATTACAATTGGGGCTATTCTTGCGACCGCCATCGTATTTTAAGGACTGCCAGAACTTGGAGCCCAAAAAAACTTAATGGGGCAGGGGGCAGAGGGAGATGAAAAGAGCTGACCTAACAAGCGGCAGCGGAAATAGGCACAAAAGAAACACACTGAAAGACAGGCGACCAGCGGCAGCGAGAGTGAGATGGGGCCAGAGCGAGCGACCGAGATGGGGCGAGCCCCAGTGGTTGAGAGCGTCGTCATGCGATGGAGCTAGAGCTGCAAGGGGGAAAGAGAGGGGTGCAGGTGGGTCGAAAGGAGAAGGAGGCGAAGGTGGGGGAGAAGCCGTTTTATTTCGACAGTTTTCGAATTGCTCTCTCGCTTGCTCGCGCTCGTTCTCCCTTTTTTCGTGTGCGCTGCTCCTCCTGGAAGAGGCAAAACGGAGAAGAAGGCAAGGAAGACGAAGAGCACATCATCACCTTGGAAGAAGAAAATTTTCAGTTGGGCAAAATAATTTTCGGGGGGGTTGTAGGGTGGGGCGGAGAGGGGTGGCGGTTGTGGGCAGTGTTTTGTGGGTGGTTTATTGCTCAGTGATTTTCGCCGGGGGGTTTTTGGGGGTTGAAAACACACACACGCACAAGCACGCACGCACACACTTCAAAAAAAAGGGATAACAAAACAAGGGTTGGGATGCCGCCGATTCGAATAATGTTTTTAGCGAATATCCGCAGTTCCAGAAATCACATCACAGAACAAAACGAAAAAAAAACATAAAATAAAATAAAATCGACACACAAAGGCAGCTGGAAACTGGTCTCTCCTTCTCGCTCTCTCCTTTATATCCCTCTCTTGTTTCATCTCACCCACTCACACACGGACACACGCGCGAGAAGTGGAGCCTGAGCCTTACAAAAAAAAAAGGGGGAACCTGGAACTGTTTCGAAAATGTTCTTACGTTTGTATTTAATCCCCTTGCGAAAACATTGAACAAAAAACCGTAAATTGTTTATATTTTTGGCTGGTGCCGCTCTTCTGCCTTTTTGCTTTGCTTTGCTCTTTCTTTCACTTTATTCGCACTTCACGAGCACTCACACACGCAAGCACTCGTACAAACACACACACGAGGCACGCGAGCGGACGTGCGGGGGGGAGCAACAGAAATTGGGAGATCTTACAGTTGTGCACACTTCTTTTGTTATTATTATTATCGTTTTCGCGTTTTTTTAGTTATTTCTATTATTGCTTCTGCTTCTTCGCTCATCTTCCTCCGCGAATTCGCAATTTTTTTGATTTTTTTAAATGTCTTTGTTAATCAGTGTTACCGTTTTAGCAATTTTACTGCTAGATCTAGCAGAAAAAGCTATAACATTTAATAGATTTTACTCACTTAACATCACATTTTCGTTTGTTGTTGTTTCAATTATTTGAGTGTGTGTGCAATGGAAGTGATTTATCACTGATTTGATGGTTTTTTGTGTTTTTTTAATCGATAATGATGGCTTTTTATCGCCCGCAACAAAGTTGCGAATGTTTTTCTTTGATTATTTACAGGCTCTTTCCCTAAAAAATCTCAAAAAGTTGAAATTTCGCCCTAAAAAATCCACACTTGGTAGTTGAACCTAACCTAATACTCAAACCACATTTGATTTTTAATGCATATCCGATATTTTGCAACACTAGTCATATTTTTATATTGTTAATATAAATGAAAATACATATAATATATGATATAATATAAAAACAATAAATAAATGTACTGATAGATAAAAATAGCATATTTATTTTGAATACTTATCTCTTCGGGTCATAAAAAAAATGGTAAATATTAAAAAAAAGCTACTGATAGCGTAAACAATTTTAATTATAGGTCAAAATAGCATATCAAAATTATTATTAATATATTATAGCAAATAATATATATTTTTAATACTTTGACGATATTTTTGCAGCATTTTCCTTCTGGGTCCACTCGATTTGCTCTCCGACTCATAAAAATAGAGCTGAATATTAAAAAATGCTAAAAATACCATAAAAAATGTAATGGTTGTTAAAAATACAAAATAATATTTATTTTCAATACTTATCCGATATTTCTCCAGCACTAGCACTATTTTTAAAAAGGATTCAACGAGGTTTGTTCTTCGGGTCATAAAAAAAGCTAAATATAAAAAGACAAAGAGAAAAACAAGAAATAATTTTACAGGTAGGTAAAAGTAGCATATCATATTTATTTTTAATACATATCCGATATTTTAAATTTAAATTAAAAACATTAAATAACACATTTTATAAAAATAGCTAAATAGCCAGCCCTGTTAGCTAACAAACTAATCTAAAGAGGTGTGACCAGATTATGTTAACTTTAAGATATTTTTTCTGGGCAAGAGCTAAATTCTCATCTGGGCACACTATTTGTCGCATAAAAATTTGCTTGCGTTTGCTTCGTGAAATTAAACCCGTGTTTTTTGTGTTATTCTTTCCCCCCCAACCAGCTAAAACCAATCGATATGGTGAGTGGGTCGGCCTCCGTTTACTATTTATTGTTTATTGAGGCCAACGGCAGTGTTCGACTTTCGCCGCCTGAAAACGGACACTCATGTTTTTTCTTTGTTTTTCTTTTTTCGTTGCAGGCAGCTTACACCGAGGATCAGTTGGCTGGTGAGTGTTGTGTGTGTGTGGGTGTGGGTGTTGGTTTGGAATTGGAAACGATATGGAAATAGGCGCAAAAAGTTGCAAAGTGCCAACATAACGGAATAAATTGCAATGCCCTCGTCATCTTTCTCTTTCACACCCCCCTCCCCCCCGGCTATGCATTGGAATGCGGAGAGTGTGAAAGCGATGACACGAAAGTATGTGTAACACATCTTTATAGGCGGCATATATGTATATATATGTATATGTATATATATGATGTGCGTATGAATCATTGATAAAACAAATACGCTGGAAAGCAGCCATACGAATACGCTGATCGTGTGTGACTCACCGAAGAGAGGCAACCAGGCAACTGGCATTCATTTCCAAGGCATCCCGGCAAGTCGAGGCTATTGGATGCCCTAACAGTTATTCAAAAAAGTACTCGGTTTTGGGTTTTTGATGCTCTTGTAAAATCGCTCTCTTAAGCCAAAAGCTCTCTTCAAGGGAAGTCTGTAAATATTTAAAAACTTAAAAGATAAAGTTACTTGTTGCCATAGTTCCATGTTTTCTATTGTATAAATTTATTATATTTTTATTCTATTAATTTTCCATATATAACTAACAGTTATAACTTGTAATATCTCTTATTTTCCTTTCAAAGGATTTTTGACTTATCAACCTCATAAACTTATCACTCACATCAAAATACCCTTGAAAAAAAAAAAGGGGTAAAATTGTAAGAAAAAAACCGCAGGAAGTCGTAGCGATAAGATATTGATAAAGGGGGGATAATCAACACGTTTGTTCGACACGCCGGCAGCTCGTTTCAAATAAAACTGCAATTGCAGTGGCAAAAATCACTCAAAAACCAGCTTTAAAATGAAAAAAACCCAAAAAGCCAAAAGCCAAGCTTCCATTTATGGCATGTCCAATCGACTATTGTGGGTCAAATTCAGGCTTTGATTTTAAATTCTAATGGCAAATTCCCTGCTTTTTCAAACGATTTCAAACGCAATCTTTACTTAAGGGGGGACATCTGAGTAACTTTTTTTAAAAATCGAAAAATTTTTTTTGTGCTTAAAAAATACTTTAGGGTCTTAAAAATAACATATCAAAAGATAGAGTCCGGCAAAAGTTTCTAAGTGTCGAAATTTTCCATTCTGCGGCGATGCCTCACATGTAATCATATACGATTTTAAAACTTTAAAAGCGTTTTTCTCAAAACCACATTTTTTGAGTTGGCCGAAAACATAACTCGAACAAATCTTAACCGATCGATCTGAAATTTTGACAGTATATCCAAAATACCTATGGCTATCGACACACGTAGGATTTTTTTTTATTTTTGCTTACTTTTTTTTTTATCAACAATTTTGTGACGTTTTTTTCGCATGAAAATTGAACTTTTTTTTTAATCACTCACCATTTTGCTAAAAATCAAAATATCGAAAAAATCCTACGTGTGTCGATAGCGGTTGAGATACAGAAACTAACAAAATTTTATTTT
>VNKB01013358.1:0-15095 GCA_008042735.1 Drosophila leontia | reverse complement strand
TCAGTGTCCTGGAGTGGCCCCCATACTCCCCAGACCTGAACATAATAGAAAACGTCTGGGGATGGTTAGCTAGCAAGGTGTACGAGGGTGGCAAGCAATATGCTACCAAGGAGGATTTAATTCACAGTATAAAACAGGCCTGGTCAACAATAACGTTGGAATATTTCAAAAACTTGTATGACTCTCTCCCCAATCGAGTTTGCGAAGTCCTTGTAAACAAGGGAGGGGCAGCCGATTATTAAATTTGCTTAAAAATGCTTAAACTTAATCATAAAATTGTTAAAGATAGTATTTTGTAAGAACTTTATCAAAAAAAGTTAAGTTAATGTAGGTGGCGCTAATCTGATGACGCAGTTTTTTCTTCCAAATAAACCTGTTTCTTTAGTTTTTAATTTAATACAATTCTATGCAAATACCAACTGCGTTCTAATATATGTTTTTATTTAGAGAATTAATCAAATTATATTGGATAATAATTTTACAGTTCAATCTTTAATAGTTTTGATAATATTTTACTTCAAACGCGAGCACCAAGGGGGGCGCTAATCTGGTGACGCGCAGTGTATATGAGTTCTTTAAATGAGGAATAAACTTCTTTAATCGGTGCTAAAATCATTAAGTTGCCAGCGATCGATGTAATAACTTGTGCTACTTGGGAATTATAGCATCAAAGAGGTGGAAACAATGATTTTATTGCTTTTATAACATTTGTCAAAGAATTAAATCTTTCTCTAATTGGAAGCAATACATTATTTATCCATGTGATTAATATGACTTGTACCAGTTGGGAATTACAGTGAAAAATATGAACCTTAACTGTTTAAACAATTTGTATATTAACAGTTATTTTAAAAAAACATCTATGCTGATAAAAATAACTAATATGACACAATTTAATTATATAAAACCCAAGTTAATTATTTATTATTTCAGTTAAGTTGACTAATAGAAAAAGTACAGTTTTTTGCCACCGATTTTGCCGCAAGGTCCCAGAATATTTCCTCCACAAGGTGATTGAGGAGCTTCAGTTGTTACCGAAGCTTGCGTAGTACTCGAAGGATCGTAATAATAATAATATTCCGATGTTGTTGTGTCAGATCCAGAGGCCAAGGCTAAGCCAGCCACGGCGCACAGAAGCAGAAGGGTGACAAAAAACTTCATTTTGTTAACTTTCTTGGGAAACTGATGGTTTAGCTAAGAAATTTGGTTATTTTTATACCCAAGCAAAGAGCTGGACAATTGTTGACACATCTGTTTGAATTTTAATTGCGAAACAAAACTACAATTGAACAGTTAAACAAATATTAAAACTACCTCTTACATCGTATATATGTATTATTTAATTATTGAGCATAAAATATAAAGCGTGTGAACAGTATTTACACAGATTTTGTTAATCTTTGTCGGGATAAGGTGTTTTTAAGTTTATATAACAAAATGTTGGGAATTTTAATGACGATGGCAGAGGATATATTTGAAGTTTGTATTAGAATGTTGACAGTTTTTAAAGCCCATTTTATAAAATATAATTAAATAAAATAGGGGAGTATTTGGGAAGAATAGAAACATATATTTAAATAAATTAAAATAAATGTGCATAAAATACTCATTGAAATAACTTACAATAAAGCAGCTTATATTATGTGAACTATAAGATAACGTAATATTTAAACATTATGTTAACTATCATCCATAAAATATCGTCAGCTAGATTTCTAGTTATCCATAAAATAATCTTTGAAATCATAAATTGTCTTTTATTATTTTATTTTTCTCCAACTCGAATATATACTAAAGACATTTTTATATTCCTTGATCAAAATATTATTAATATTCAAAATTGGTTTCTTATATGGGCTTGTTTTAGCCTTATTGTTTAAGCATTTATTAGATTTGCCTGTTTTTTTTTTTTTTTTTGTATTTATATAATCCTGCATGGGATTAAAATAATTTGTTTTAAATGTATAAAGGAAATAACTTCTGAGACTTGGCTATTTTCGTTCGAATTTCCACAAATTATTGTTTTATTTAACCTGCTTATTTTTATGGAAATAGATTTTGATTAATTTTATATTCAGAATCAGTTTTTATTTTATTTATTTGTATTTTGTTAATTATCATTTAAATTTATTTATTTATAAAAGAAGTACAATTTTTTGCCGCCACATGGTCCATTGAACAGTCCTGCACATGGCGATGCCTTAGGGGTTGTAGTATCCTCCCAAACTACAGTTGTGCTTGGAGGATTGTAGTAATCATAAGACCCGGTTGTTGAATAGGAAGAGGCAGCCACGTATCCAGCCAAAGAGCACAAAAGCAAGAGGACGCTAAGGAACTTCATCTTAATAGGTTTCTGTAGATACTGATGATTTATAAACCAAATTGGTCCATTTTATACCTTCTATCTTAGCGAGCCAGATGTAGAGATATGTTAATTGCGTGAAGTCTATTTGCGAGATGCAAATAAACAGTTGGATAAATATTTAATGTGGTTGTTTGCGTGTCGGTATTTCTTAGAAACGAAAAAGGTAATAAAATATAGTATACTTTTTACCAATAAAAAAATGTCAGCCTACTTTATATAAATTTCGACTTGGCCTTTAAACTAGACTTACAAATTTTAGTTTAATATTTAGTTTTGATTAAACCTTAAAAGAATGCTTTACTTAGGGAAAACATGTAGACAAATTGTTAAACAATTTTGACTTGTACTTGTACAAAATAGGTTTTCTAGACTCTGACTATATTTCATTACATATTTTTTTATTAAAATTCAACATTTCTTAGAGAAAAAGTCCTTTACCTATGTCTTATTATCATTAATTATCATTATTTTTTTATCGAACCCTGTGGACAAGCTCCCATAATCCCTCCCTCCCTAAGCAACTTCGGTGGATGCGGTCAAAAACTGTAAATTTTGAATTAAAGAAATGCTAAAACTAATATGATTTAATACAATGTAGAATATTTTTTTATTCAGGGTACTGAGTTGTGGAAATAGAGTATTAAAACGGGATCTTAGAGTTTCTGTGGGTTTGACTCAAAAAAATTATCTATAACTCATACATTTTTATTAATATATTCGCTGAATATAAAATAAAATAAAATAGAATAGTATATATAGCATAAACAAAATATAAATTGTATCAGCTGTCTATCTAACAAATATTTGGCCAACTGGAAAGCTAAGATTGACATTTGTTTAGACAGCAAATAATATTAAATAATAATATATTTCTTTGGCCTATTGGCCCATCTGTTGTGTGTATTGTGGATGAGAGGTATAAAAGTGCACAATTTGCGAGTCAAAGTTATTAGTTTCAATCGAAAGATAACAACATGAAGTTCTTCGCCATTCTGTTCGTTTTGAGCGGCATTATTGGATTTGCCATTGCAGCAAGTTCGGGTTCGGGATCAGGATCAGGAACAGGATCAATAGGAACCGGAACAGGAACACTTATCACAACCACAACCAAAGCACCACCCTGTGGAAATGGACTCTGCGACCTACTTAAACCCTGCCGCGGTTCCAAGGAATGCGGCCAAAAACTTTATTTCTTTAATTAAAGTGGTGTCTAAGGCATTTTTGGATAAATAATAAATATGTCAAGAATCTTTTCAACATGAAAAATATTCTTTATTGTGGCGGGAATAAATTTCATAAATCTGGGGTTTTGCTCTTCAAAAGAAATGAAGTAAACTAGAATTTCCTTTAAAATAGAGCGGGTTTCGAAGTTAAAATCTTAGTTGTGCTTAAATTTCTGAATTTAAAAATATTAGTAAATATTCGCTCAAAAAATGATCATTATTTTTTGATCAAACTTTTTTCGCTCAAAATAATAATTATTATTCTTTGAGCGATGAAGTAAATATAAAATTATAATTATTAATGGCAAGCGAAATATATTAAAATCAATAGATAATCATTAATCGTTGATTTTTATTTTTTCACTTATAATGATTACGTGCCCTAATATAAATATACAACTTTTATATATTTCCTTTTATTTTTTCTATTAATCTGACCAGAAGGGATCGGTTCTTAATGATCCAATGACAAACTGCAAGGGTATACAAAATGCGACGTTACCAAACAAAGTAATCAATTTTATGATTTTAATTCAAATTTTAAAAAATGTTCTACTTTAAGGACATTTCCTTGGAAATAAGAGTACACAAAATTTAATACAATTCATTTCCGCTCAATTAGACAATGTCTGGTTTGTTTGAGAGGATTTTGTCACATGCATTTTTTATCAAAACTCCCTCCCTGTTTCCGTTCCTGTTCCAGTTCCGGTTCCTGTTCCTTATTCTGTTCCTTTTCCTGTTCCTGTTCCTGTTGAACCTGTTCCTGTTGTTCCTGTTCCTGTTGTACCTATTTCTGTTCCTGTTGTTCCTGTTATTAATGAAATGAGAAATCCAACAATCCCGCACAAAACATAGAGATTGCCGATTTTCGATTGAAACTAATAACTTCGACTCACAAATTGTCCTATTTAATACTTCTCATCTTAGGATCCACAATAAACACAGGAAATGGGCCAATAATATTGGCCCAATATTTTAATATTATTCAATATTATTTGCAATGTAAGCAATTTTCAATAAAAGCTTTCCAAACAGTTGGCCAAATATTTGTTAGATCGACAAAAAAACCAGTCTAGAGATCTAGCGAATGTTACAATTTTTATTATGTTTACGATATATATTTTTTACTTTACTTTATATACGGGCATTGCTATGACAGCTTCCTGGGTTTTGGATGTATCAAGATCGATATCTATTGAGGCTAGTCCCAGAAGGATCCAACAATGACACGCAAAATAAATAAAATTGCGTTAATCTTCATCTTTACATCTTTTTTCTTGCCACTTATTCTTTTGTACAAAGCCCCTGGATATACTTGTATATGTATATGCTATACCCGATATTGACACAATTGTGTTAAATATATTTACAAAGCAACTTCTATTATTCTACAACAAAGCGTTTCGTCAAATATTTAATCTATCTAGTGGAAAAGCGGAATACTTTTGTGTTTTTCCATGCCATTCATTTCTAAATACATATTTTTTGAACAAATAAATTATTGTTTTTAAAATCAATAAACTACTTAGAATTTATTAATCAATTTAAATTAAATCTTTAAAATATTTTTATTGTTTATTCATTTTCACATATTTTCTAATTGAAAATGTATACTTTTTGACCGCATCCACCGGCTCCGCCTAAGCACTTGAGAAGGCCACAGGGTCCTTGAGGTCCACAGGGGGAGGATGGGGATGCGGCAGGAGCCAGCGTGGTTGCAGATGGAGCGCTTGTGGCTTCCGTGGTTATAGCTGTTCCAAAATCTGTCGCTGCAAGCACAGATCCCAATATGGCGCACAGGAGGAAGAAAGTGGCGAAGAACTTCATCTTGATATCTTTCCAAGGAAACTGATAATTTTGTTATAAAAATGCGTCGTTTTATATATTTTATCTCAGCATCTACCATATTGACACAAATGGGCAATTGCGAATTAAATCTTTTAAAACAACAATAAAACAATTGGACAAATAGTAAATTGTCAAATCAATAGTGAAATTGTGTACATTGGCGACGTTCCTAATGCAGGTTTTTTGATACTTAGCACGCAATAAAATTGGGATTAATAGGGATAAGTAGGATGCTCTATATTCTGTTTAAAAATCATATCTTTAGAAATTAAACCTTTGTTGTGGTTAATTAAAAGAAAAAACAAAGTCTTGAATATTTACTAATACTTTTAAATCCAGAAATTTAAGCACAACTAAGATTTTAACTTCGAAAAACGCTCTATTTTAAAGGAAATTCTAGTTTACTTCTTTTTTTTTGAAGAGGAAAACCCCAGATTTATAAAATTTATTCCCGCCACAATAAAGAATATTTTTGATGTTGAAAAGATTCTTGACATATTTATTATTTATCCAAAAATGCCTTAGACACCACTTTAATTAAAGAAATAAAGTTTTTGGCCGCATTCCTTGGAACCGCGGCAGGGTTTAAGTAGGTCGCAGAGTCCATTTCCACAGGGTGGTGGTTGGTTGGTGGTGGTTGTGATAAGTGTTCCTGTTCCGGTTCCTATTGATCCTGTTCCTGATACTGATCCTGATCCTGAAGACGAACTTGCTGCAATGGCAAATCCAGCAATGCCGCACAAAACGAACAGAATGGCGAAGAACTTCATGTTGTTATCTTTCGATTGAGACTAATAACTTTGACTCGCAAATTGTGCACTTTTATATCTACACAACAGATGGGCCAATAGGCCAAAGAAATATATTATTATTTAATATTATTTGCTATCTAAACATCTTAGCTTTCCAGTTGGCCAAATATTTGTTAATTAGACAAAAATCGTAAAAACCAGTCAGAGATCTGACAGCTGATACAATTACAATTTATATTTTGTTTATGCTATATATATTATTTTATTTTATTTTATATTCAAAAAAATGTATTATTTATATGTAATTTTATTGAGTCAAATACTTAATACTCTATTCCCAAATCTCAGGACCCTGAATAAAAAATATTCTACATTGTATTAAATCATATTATTTTTAGCATTTCTTTAATTAAAAATGTACAGTTTTTGACCGCATCCACCGAAGTTGCTTAGGCAGGGAGGAATTATGGGAGCTTGTCCACAGGGTCCTTGGGATCCGTTTACACAAGGCGATGATGTGGTCGATCACAGAATGCTTAGCTTGGAGCTCGACGACAACAGAGCTGTGTTTACTTTAATATAAAAACACACAAAATAATAAGCATTGCATTTCTATTTAATATTATATATTATAAATAAAATCGGGAATAATTACCTTTCAATTAAAAAAAAAATTCTCTTTTTAATGGGTTTTTGGCCATAAAACTAAGAAGCTCTTTATAAATATTAGAAAAATGCATATTTAATTTTAAAAAAGTTTAGAGTAATTTGTAATTTGAACAAATCGCCTTCAAGAACATGAAACATTTTCTCTGGGTTCTAGACAGTTTGCCCTGGACTTCAGAACGTTATTTTCCCTGATTTTAGGGACAATTTTTCTCAAATCTCGAGCGATTCGACTTTAAGGGAAAATTTTCTTAAAATACGGGCAAATAATGGTGTAGAAAATATTTGATATATATATTTGATTCAGTGTTTACTTTTGTTTTGTGTTTTTACCTATTTGTTTTACGATCGAGTTCATTAAAACTAGAAGAAATAAAGAAAAAAAAGCGTTTGAAAAAAATCTGGCAAATAAAAATCTCTTGATATATTTTATTGTGTCATCCCTTGTTTTCTTTAATTTTTTTTATTTATATATACATACATATATCACTTAGGTTTATTTTATTTAATTATTACAGATTTCCTGTTTTTATTATTTTATTTTATCTTTTATCACTCAGGGTTATCTTGCCTTACAGAGAAAATATTTTATAGACTCTAAAGCACTTAAGCCCCTTAAATAAATATCTAATTATTGAGCAACTTGGCTGGTTATATGTATATATTTTTTTAAATATTTATTTCATCCTTGTTTTGGTTTATTAATAAAAGAAGTAAAGTTTTTGGCCGCAGGGTCCCTTTCCGCAGGGCGGAGCTGGCACTGTAGGAGCTTCCGTTTCAGTCGTAGTAGTGTAGGATGCTTCCGTAGTGCTTGTTGATGAAGAAGCCAGAACACAGCCAACGATGGCAAAGAAAAGGAAAAGTGTAGCAAAGAACTTCATCGTGGTAATATAGAATCTACAGTGATATATCTTTGACACAATTCGACCATTTTATACTTTTCAAATTTTGGCATACTAAATGTTTACACAAATGGTAGGGTTCTATGTCAGAAACAAGTTATAAGAAAGGAAACAGTTAAGCAAACCGTATTACCTCACAATACCCGATAATGGAAAAGTTTTCACCATTGTTTTTTTTTTTTTTAGATTTTTGTGGTTCTATTTTAAGCTCTACGCGACTTAGAAGTCTGGGAACTATTTACGTAAAATTATAATTATAAATCAAATTATCTTTAGATTAAAACTATTATTTATTAATCAATGCTTAATTTTCTTGTAAACATAATATAAACATTGAGACTACATTGATCCCCATTCCAAGTCCTTTTATTGGTTTAGACTTTTGAATCAATCAAGTGAAACCTTGCGAACGACTCGCTGCCGAAAAGCGTTTCTATGCAGTCCCCAGACATCGATTTGATCTTCCATCGGTCATTCGTGTGTGATGATCATAGCCATATAGCCATAGCTACTCGCTTTGACTTTGACTCATTTGGCTAAAATTAACGAATTCTAACGATTCCTAACCATATCGAGAAGGTCGCTGGTTGTCGGCCCCATTTGCTTGGCTCATTCACTTGTCTGTCTGTCCGGCCGTCTCCGTGCATTTGTGTCTGCCTTTCGTTTTTGCATTTGACCAGGTGAAAAGCGGGGCGGGGACTGGGTATGTGGAATTAAAAAGGCATTGCCAAAAGCAATCCGCAAATATGCCAAATATTTACCAGAATTATTTGCTCTTCTTTATGGTTTTTCGGTATGGGTGTGCGAGAAATGAGTGATTCATTTGATTTTATTTTGTGGTGATTTTAGCATCGAGTCCCCGCTTTGAAAAGGGTCACAAGTTGGAGATTTGAGGGCTTGGTCAATTTTTAGATTTCAGAGAAATACGGTTTATAATTCTAAATATTGGTTTCGTTTTTTTTTATCAAGCCTGGTTATTACCTCATTCGTGATACAATGCAGTGGATTGAATCAGTAAAATATTTTGCTGACAATTAGTCATTGCATTAAATTACTTTATGAGCAACAAATAATTCCTTCTCAAGCGTAAACTGGTTTTATTTTGATTTTTTTATATAGAACCTAATCAACTTAATTGAGCTTGAATTTTGCTTAAAGCGAATCCTAAGCGATAATAATTTTTCAAGGGTATTAAGAATAGGTTTTTGATAATTGAAAAGTGAAAAAAACTGCAATAGGAATACACGTCATATTTTGTAATGTTATGTGTGGAATCGTCTTCATCTAGATTTAGATTTGTTTTCTGAAGCCGGTCTCCTGACATTTATCACCGCTGCCCCCGACATCGAGATAAAGCTTTGCCTAAAAGACCAACTAGTGTCCACCGCCTCAATCAGCTACCTAGAATAGAATTATATATGATCAGGGCCCTCCTGCCCACCGTCTTGGCTATGATGCCCACGGTGGTGAAGCTGCTTAACTTCCTTAGCCTTCGCTATAACTTCTTGTTCAACAGGAACAACAGGTCCTGGATAATGATGTGATGCCTAAAATTCTTCATTACTTTATGTGTGTGTATGAAGTTAACCAAGTCTCCTGATTCAACAACCCAACGGTCCCAAATATGGTCATTTACCTCTTAATCTGTGGACTAGCCACTAAGATGAGTCTGCACTGATTCCCATCGCAATGGGTTCCCGGTCCCAGAGCTATAGGAAGTGCTTAGGCAGTCCGGTATCTATAAGATAAATTCTTCATTTTTCCAGATAAAAGACTTGTTAAGTTGGCAACTTACCTCTGTCTTGTCCATAGTTGGAACATATGATTTTGGGTGTAATTTTAAAGAATGGATTATTTTTAATAGTTGTTTTGGTTGTTTATTTATAAAATATAGAAAATTCTTAAAAATGGAAATATAAAGCTCAATATATTTAACCATTTCGAGAAAAAAAAAACGTTTATAAACAATATTGGTAAGCGCCTCCAATGGCTTAGGCTGTTGCATACTTTGGGGCTCAGCGCGGAAGCACAGAAAATAACTAAAAATTAGTTAAATATTAATAAAAAATACAGCACTTTACGTTCTCACGCTGAACTTGAGTTTATTTGTTAAACTGGTTTTTTTTTCTACGCTTCAACTTTTCGCTCAGTGCGTGCGCTGCGTGAGAGAGCCACCAGATCGAGAGCGAGAGCGGCAAACATTTGTGAAAGAGCGAGAGAGCGGTAAACAAACTTGACAGCTGAAAAGCTAAACGACAACAAGGCGCTAGAGGAGAAGAAAGAGGAAGAGTGGAAAGACAAGAGAGCGCTGAGCGAGACAGCGCGAGTGCTGATCAGCAGCAGAGAGAACAACAACAAACCGGCCGCCAAGATGTATAGCGAGAGGGAGCGAGACAGGGCGATGGAGAATGCCGGTGTGCGACAAACTTTAGCGTCAAAAAATTTATTCAACGGTGGTACGCGCAAGAATAACGACGCTGACGGTCCCGGATCGACAACAATATCGCACGGCGGCGGAATCGGAATCGGTGAATTGGTGCAAAACGCGAATTATACAAACGGTCAGACGACGCAGGCGACCATTTTTCTCCGCAACAACAATAGTAACAACAACGGTAACCACAGTCACGGCAGAAAGAACCCGCCAAATTCGCAACAAAATCAAAGCAACGCGTGTGTTTATTCGGCCAACAACAATAGCAACAATATAGAGCAAAACTTCAGCAACTTAAATTTCTACGCCCAACAGCCAGCCGCACACTACGACGTTTGCTATCAACAGGTGTGTGTGAGTGTGTAATATGTGCACGTGAGGGAGAGAGTCCCTTTGTGAGAGTGTGTGGGTTACAGTGAAGATTCCTCAATAAGCGAAATCTAGGAATACAAAACAAAAAAGTCTTTATTGGGTCCCTTTCGTCCTTATAACTTGAAATTTCAAAAGTTTAACTTCGGCTTATTTATAAAAAAATAGGTTTTTGTGGAAATTCTAACCTTCTAGGAATTAATGCATACAAAAATCAGATTTAGTGTTTTTAAAAATAGAAAATTTAATATTTCTACAAAAGAAATTAAAGCACAGTGAGCGAACATGTAACTGGAATATCTTCGTTTTATAAAGAAAATTGTTGGAAAATGTTTTATATACTATATCAGAATTCCGGGAAACTAGACTTATAATAACAAATATAAATCAAATTATAAATATTTTAATTGAGTAAAAAAAAAAAAATATTAATAATGATCTTCAACTAGAAGTCATGATAGTTTCACGTTTCGGACGTACAACTGCAAGACCCTTTTTTTAATTGCTGCAGTTCACATTGCGTTTTGTCGCGGCATTTCGCAATTAATGAAAATGTTAATGAACTTCACACGCTGCGCAGTCGAGCAATCCACTCCAATTTCTTTTTCTAGCCATGTTTTCTTGGCCTGGCCCAGACGGACAAGGGGGGTGGTGGAGTCCCTCTATTTCTGTGGGTTTTTGGGGACGAAGACGACGAGACGACAACAACAACGACTACGTTTGTGTGTGGCACGCGAACTCGGTCTCGCTCTTTTTGCCCGCCCTTGTCCGGCGTCTTCGTCTTCTGCCCGCTCCTCTCCACCTCCGTTTTGTGCTCGCTCTTCGCGACCTGTATACCCTTTTATTTTGGGGAACTTTTTGGTCAAGTTTGGTGGACAATGGGTTAAGGCGGAGTTACCTGGGAACTAGTTTCGCCGACTGAAGATAAGACAAACTCCCAAGACGAAAAATATCCGTTTGAAAAGCCGAACACCTAAAATATAGTCTTTTATTCTGTCATTATGTAAATCAATCTTCTTAAAGTTCTGTTTTCTTTATATTGTTAAAGAGTTAATTTAAAACTTTCAATTCCTAAAATGGATTTTAAATTATAATATTTATATTTCCAATTTTAGGGAGAAAATTAATGAGTCCTCTTGAATTTTTGAAAATTTAGATTAATAAAGTGGAATACTAAATATAAATAAAGAATTTTAGGTTGAAAATATATTAAGATCAGAGGGCATACTCTAAAATTGTTTTTATATCAATTTCCTTTATCAAAATAACTTTAATATTCCTTAAATGAATCGATATGGATTTATCTTAACGATAAAATAATTATAATAATAATAAATGATAAATAAAAGGCTATCTGGTTGACATTCTTTTAAGATATTCTCTGGGGTCCAAAGATAGTATAGGTATATATAGGTAATTAACCAACTTATTAGACTACTAATAAAGTTTTAGTAAACTCCTTTAACTACCTAAACAAATTGCAAAACGATGTCACTTGAGGATTTTAAGCCTAAACAAGTTTAATAAAGATAACCAGACCCTCCCTATAAAAAAGTGTATTTGAGTGCCGTTTGTGCTTGACATTTCTTTGATTCTTGATTGCCACTTGGCTGCGGGACATGTGTGGAAAGTGGACAGTCCACTCCACTCCATAACACACCGCCGACATTAAAGTTCTGGTGGTGAGCCCAAACGAATCTGGAACAAGACTTGGCCGACACCACACCTTGTGCGATCCGATCCGATCCGATCTGATTGGAGTCGACGCCATTCGATTCAATTTGCTCTTTGCCTCCAGGACTGGAGTTGGTAGTTTTTAATGGAGATCGTTTTTGCATGACTGCTAAGTGATTTTCGAAGTAGCGACATCCCACACTCACTGACGCATTTTGATTTCCCGGCACACCCATATTGTAAACCCGGCTAACCCGCTTTTTTGACCAATCGTTAACCCACAGACGAACGACTACTATCAACAGCACCAGGAGGGCCAGCAGGCGGATCAGTACGAGGAGAATTTCGACGAGGACATGGAGGCCGAACGCGATCTCGCCGAAGATGCACAGTGGAAGAAAATCCAACAGAACACCTTCACCCGGTGGGCCAACGAGCACCTGAAGACGATCGATCGGTCGATCAACAATCTGGAGACGGATCTGTCCGATGGTCTCCGTCTGATCGCGCTGATCGAGGTGCTGTCCCAGAAGCGGATGCCCAAATACAACAAACGCCCAACATTCCGCAGCCAGAAGCTGGAGAACGTCTCAGTGGCCCTGAAATTCCTCCAGGATGAGGGTATCAAAATCGTTAACATTGGTAAGTAGTAGAAGCCCCATGAAAAGTTCCCAGAACTCTCGGATTAGTTTGGGTTGGGCTGTCCCTCGGATATCGTTGGGGGGTCTTCGTATCTCTCTCTCTATCTCTAATAGTTTGAAACCGCACAATTGTGGTTGTGAAACAGCTTATGAATCAATTAGAAGCGCTCGCCTCGTTGACCATCAAAAATGATTCCATTGAAAATTGCATAATTTGCTCTTTTCAATGAGAAGATACAAAACCCAACCAAAAGATGCGCCGCCGCCAACGCCGCAAGAGTCTCAAGTTAACACCAGATCCACCGCCGCGTCACCCGCTGCATTCCATACGATCCCTCGTGGATCTGTGTGTTGTATTATTTATTTGAAATTTCTGCTTTCAACGGCTCGGTAGCTCGCTTCCAGACTACAAAACAAAATATGATGTCATTGCCGCATTTATTCAAAGCGCCACCAGCTTCAATGCGAGTTTTACTTTCATTTGTATTTACTATATGCATAATTCAAGATTGTGTTCAGCAATTTGCAATACCTGCACAGTACGCGACAAACGGATTGAGCAAAAGATACTCTTCAAAAGGGTATTTGAGGATTAGAGCAGATTTGATATTGAAGATTTGGTTTTATTTGTTGTAAACTCAGTATGCTCTCAGCTGAAAATGAGTTTTATCTAAGCTCTAGTCCAATTTTACTTTAAATATTATTTCGGAAACAAATCTGTCAGAACAATTTATTTTGTTATTCAACATAAGGTTATGTTTCCTTTTCATTGACTTTACTTCGATTGTTCACACATATTTCACACTTTCGGCTATAAATTCGATATACTACATGCGAAATACATACATCCACCTCCAAACAAGAGAGTAGCTACGAAGCGTGGCCAATTGGGAAGGTTAATTTCATTAGGGCGCTATCGCTTTCAAAGAGCCATCACCACCTCTATATAAACCATTGCCGAATCACGAGCGTAACAGAACTTGATATCAATGGCAAACTAACTGCATCTTGCTAATTCATTTAAATTGAAAACTATATAGAAAGAAGCATGTGATGCGAATGGGGGCCTTATGACTCACAAATCAGTGCCGTAGACTAGCTCAAGCTCAACGATCAGTCGGTCATTGAGGCATTCAGCCAGCGGATGATTCTCCCGGGTATTACATTTCATTCACAATGTAATCAGGTTCCTCTTAATGACCCCGTGACGCAATTGATAAGACGTTCTCCGCTCCGTGTTTTCGGAACGCTTGAAGTAACTCAATCAGCGGACGACGATCATTCGGTAGAGGCTTACTTGGCCATATAAAAAAGATAAACAATTTCAGTATCTTGGTGTTCCAGAAAAAAAACGCGTTTGTCAATAATTGACAGCTAGGTAAATAATGTTTACAAGCAGCACAAGGGAGCGATTCTTACCGCTCAAAAATGTAGATAAAAACAAAAAATGAAAGTCAAACAAAAGTGCTAGCTGGATGAGAGCTAAGTAAATGCAATTTTCAGACCTTTTTAAAGCGAATTTCTGGCTGACATTCTGTTATTGAAAGTACAATCGCAATTTCGGAGGTATTTTTGTAGCTATCAACACTTTCGCTTTGGTGCGATAAAAATATCATCCATTCTGGACTTTTGGTTTAGCGATAAGGCGCCGTCATATATACGACTGAATTTTCGCTTGGCTCTAGCAACTCGAATTTCGCGATTTAAAATTGGGGTTAGTGAAAAATATTTGCAGGGAGATGATTCACTCACTTAATAACCTTAGTCATTAGCTTAATTTGTGCTTAAGGGGGGACATCTGAGTAACTGGCAAAAAAAAAGCCCATTTTCTAGAATTTTTTTTGGCCAAATGAAAAAGCCAATCGAAAAATTTTAAAGTAGGTTTGACAATGTTAGATGTGAACTACAAAATAAATTTTTTTTTTTATAAATCGAAAACAAAATGGCGGCTGTGCAGCATGTCTTCGTAGACCCTATTTTTTTGAAAGGGGTCCATGGCCGAAAACCTAACGTCCTTAATTTTTGATCTAGAACAAAAAATCAAATTTTGTTAGTTTCTGTATCTCAACCGCTATCGACACACGTAGGATTTTTTCGATATTTTGATTTTTAGCAAAATGGTGAGTGATTAAAAAAAAGTTCAATTTTCATGCGAAAAAAACGTCACAAAATTGTTGATAAAAAAAAAAGTAAGCAAAAATAAAAAAAAATCCTACGTGTG
>VNKB01013357.1:0-23334 GCA_008042735.1 Drosophila leontia | reverse complement strand
TGTTTTTCGCGATTTTTTTTGGAAGGTAAAGAAACGACCAAGCTTCTTGCAATTTTTGGTATATTTTTATACATATTTAAAGTGCTTAAATAAATTAAAAAAAAAAAAAAAAAATTCAAAATGGCGGACTTATAAGTAGTTTACTGAAGCGCCTCGTCACAGAAGTCCCTAATTGGCGGGAGAGAAAAATAAAAAACTTATTGACCGATTGAAACGAATAAAGGCTTATTCTCTTTAGAATTAAATTCTCTTCTAAATAGACTACAACGGTTGTTGAAAACCGCTTTTTATATTTTTTACAGCATGTTAAAGTCAATATTGCATTTTTCGGGATAAAATATTGACTTTAACATGCTGTAAAAAATATAAAAAGCGGTTTTCAACAACCGTTGTAGTCTATTTAGAAGAGAATTTAATTCTAAAGAGAATAAGACTTTATTCGTTTCAATCGGTCAACAAGTTTTTTAGTTATCTCTCCCGCCAATTCGAAAAATGTGAAGTGGAGAAAACGCGCTTCAAAGTTCGCCAAGCGCCTGCAAACCTACTGGGCGCTCCTTTGCTTTCATCTCTGTATCTTCAAAAATACTTCGAATTGGCTTCTGAAATTTTTGTGGTATGTTCTTAGATAGTTTATCTATCGTTTTAAGCAATAAAAAAAAAATCGATTTTTTTTGCCTCCTAATTCAGGAAACCCCCTTAATCCATTTGCAACTGAACTCCGCCCCGAAAACCGAATCAAATTTCCCCGGAACGTGTCATTTAATTACATTTTTCCAATCCGTATAAATATCTAGAGAAGACTTGTCAATTATTCCCCTCAAACACAACATCCTTTGTATTGTTTAGCTTATTATTCATTAACAAACAGCGTCGATGAGGGAACAAAACTGACCAACAATGACTTCGCTGTCAGCAATGACGTTTCGTTTTCATGCGGGGGTGATAATTGTCAACTTTTGTGACTAAACAAACGATGAGACGAACCCCTTCCGTCAGAGTCCCCGGCTGCCTAATAAGATCACAGGGATAAGTGGACAAGACCATGACTCGACTTCTGCTCACCGTTTAAAAGGATGCTTACCTAATGATGCCCACACACACAGGCTCAGCAAGGCGACGCCAGGAACCGATCTCTGATACGGTTTCTGCCCGGTTTCTGCGAAGGTCTGTTGTCAAACAAATCATTTACAGATCCTGCGTTGGCGGAGGTGTGAGCTGCAATTTTCCCAGGAAAACTATATGTCCGAGATTTGATTAATTTATTACCCAATTTCCAAGGGGAAAGTGATCTTCGGAGGCCCTAACGGTCGAGGATCGTAAAAAAAAAAAAACGATCTGTAGGGAGAGAGAAACAATTGTAAAATAATCTGCGGGCTGCCGTTTGTGGGCTTGTTTTTATTTTGGTTTTTTTTATGAGTTATTTATGTGTGGCACTGGCGCCATCGTAGAAATAAAAATATTTATTGAATAAGGCTGTGAAAATTAGGGTTTTTTTATATATATATTTTGCTTTTATTAAAATTTTGTGCTGTTAAAAAGGCTGACCAGAAAAATGGGGTTAATAAAACTTATAAAATCCATTAGGGGTGATAAATTATTTCTTATCAAAGGTGTTTGACAGATTTTTAAATAAAATGTATTGTGTTTAAATGATTTATTTTGTTTTTAAGCAAAGCTAAAAGTTATCAATATTTATTTTTAAATTTTAAGGAAATTTATAATGCAATAAAATATTGAAATAATCAAATTATTTGTAAGCTATATAAATTACAATTAAATAATGATCTCCTTAATGAGGTGTTATTTGGATAAGTATTTATAATATTTAAGTTTCTTATATTATAAACATTACTACGAAATTTTTAATATAATTATTAAAATTGCTAAATTTGTTATTTATTTATTCTTCTTTAAGAATTTGTTTTTATCTACTCTCCATAGGTATAAATTCAATTTTTATACCCTTGCAGGGTATTATAATTTTAGTCAAAAGTGTGTTACATAGTGAAGGAGTCGTTTCCGACCCCATAAATCATATATATTCTTGATCAGCCCAAAAAGCGGAATCGATCTAGCCATGTTTAGCCGAAATTAAAAAAAAAAAATTTTTTTTATTTTTGTGGTCCTAAAGTTGTTGAAATTGTCAAATAAAAATTGGAAAAAATTTAAATTTCTTAAAATGTGAAATTTAGTATGCAGTTTCGTTACCCTACAAAAAACTAGCACAGAAAAGCTTTCCGAATTGAATTTGATGCTTTTTTGGCTTAGATATGATCTTTTTTATAGATAAAATTACCATTTCAAATATATAAAAATATTAATTTAAAGAGGTGCATATTTTAGATCTTCTTGAGGGGTTTAATGATTTTAGTCAGCGAAGGGGTCGTTTCCGACCCCATAAATCATATATATTCTTGATCAGCCCAAAAAGCGGAATCAATCTAGCCATGTTTAGCCGAAATTAAAAAAAAAATTTTTTTTTTTATTTTTGTGGTCTTAAAGTTGTTGAAATTGTCAAATAAAAATTGGAAAAAATTTTAATTTCTTAAAATGTGAAATTTAGTAAGCAGTTTCGTTACCCTACAAAAAACTAGCACAGAAAAGCTTTCCGAATTGAATTTGATGCTTTTTTGGCTTAGTTATCGGATTTTGATTAGATGACAGATCCTATGGCAAACAGCACGGCTATACAAATTTCGGCTTCCCGAAGTTAGTTTCCTTTCTTGTTCCATGTTCTTCAAGCCCTACGTAGCTCTTTATACCTGAAAAATAATACCTCTTCTTCGATTAATTTATTAGCCAAATATTTACCAAAAGAATTCAATAAAGTTCGTGAGGTAATTTGGCCACAAAACCCGAGTTAAATTGACAGTTAATATTTATTTACAAACAGCGGGTACCCCGACCCACCCCCGCCTCTCTTTGATAAACAAACTCAGTCAAATTAAAATAAATATAACCATTTTTCTACTAATGACAAGCACCATATATATTATAAATCGTACGTATATATAAGAAATGCAAAACACGCAAACATTTTGTGACTGTTTTTGGGGGTACAAACGTAAACGTTTGCATGACTGAAATATTTCCGAGTATTATTGATTGCCGACATTCTGGGCACAAATGGCTCCTTAACTTCACCGGAGTAGTATAGTTGGGAGCAGCCACTCTGCTGACAAATGTGCGAGGTAAGTGAAAATGTGTTCAGAGTTTAGTCGGTTAGTCAGACATTAGACCCCCGGATAGCGACCCCTTCGGTGTGTGCGTCTAATTTGCATTGGGTCGGTCGTTCGGCCGGGGAGTTGATAACAGCAAAATCCGCCGTTTGTTGATCGCTTCCAAGCTACACGGCGCGGAATAACTTAAGCTTTTTGTTACCTTTACACACTCGCACAAAATAGAAAATGAAATAAAAATAAAAACGCGATCGTCTGATCGTCAAAACAACAATGAGAATGAACAATATAAATGGTCGCATCGGAATTGCTAATTTGCTTTTCAGTTCGGTCGGGGTTTTAACTTGGGTTTGCCTTTGGGTTTCGTTTCTCTCTTATTTCTTTATATATATAAAATATATACACGTGTGTGTGTATTTTTTCCAAGGGCCAAGCCGGGTTCCTGGTCCGTCTGACCCTCCCTTTTGGACCCCCAGTGGACCCCAAGTCGATACGATTGATTTTTGTGCGACATTTTTGACATGCGGATGTGCCATGTTAACGACTCGGACAACTGTTCGTTCCAAGCTTGGGGTTTAGGTTTGGGTTCGTTCTTGGAGTACAGCTGCATTTGGATTTGGTTCCCGAAACAAATCCTTTTGCACATTTACAATAAATTGAATTTGACCAATGCTGTTGCGGTTCCATCTCCCCCTCCTTCTGCTGCTGCTGGCGAAAACCGCAGGAAATTCGTCGAATTTGCCATGCGGTAAAGCTGGAAATTCCTGCCAGCAAGGATTTCAGGAGCAGCAGCTCCGTCCCAAGTCCTTTGTGTGCGTCGGCGTATGCATAATTGATGCGAATGTTTGCGGCGTGGTTCGGGCTCAGAGGCTCAGGCTTAGGACGATGCTTCACGAAACCAAAAACCATTCCTCATAATTGAGTCGAACCTCTCGAGCGGCTCCTCCCTTTTGAGAGTGAGAAAAACTAGAGAAAAGTTTAGTTTGCTGCCAGCTGAGATTTTTTTTCTGTCTGCCAGTTTGGAAAATGAAATGCGAGTTGGAAAAGCCGCAATTTTTCAATTACATATTGACCAGAGGGATTGAATTTCTTAAAGCTGAAAAGAATCGAAAACTTTGTGAAATGTAAAATATGTCTATACACTTTCGTCGTTCATTTGATTTGCAAATTTATTTGTGTTACATTTTGTAATTGTTCGATAATCCTTACATTTTTAATTTTTTAAACTTTTGTATTACGGAAATATAAATAAATATTTATGGTAAGTTTCTACTTAAGACTAAGAAAACGTGACTAAGGCAATTATAAAGTGTCTTAAGGAACAGCTGATTTTTAAGCAAGTAAAACAAACACTTCTTATTTTATATTATAAATTAGTTATATATCTTAACTTTTTCCATAATCTCCTTAATCTCTTTCTAAAAAAAACCATTTCACACGCCTTTAAAATCAAGATTCCATCTTTATCCCTAACATCACCGTTAGGCGCCACCTGTATCTCCTGTATCCCGTTGCCAGGATAATGCCAAGGTCCTGGATAAAGATCTTCCTGCTGGGCACACTTTCACTTGCGCCTGGCCAGACGTTTTTCCCTGGAACTTACCTGTCCTCCTTGCACGTGCAATTCTCTTGGGTGTTTTCCCTGGAAAAATAATAGTAAATAATATTGTTTTGGGTCTGGGTTTATCCTGATCGTAATCGATCTATTGGTTGCTGCCTTGTTTTGGCTCATAACTCAATTAGCCGGAAAAGTGCCAAGGACTCTCGAGTGGAGAGAGAGATCTTTATTAACCAAGGAGTTGATGTTGATGTTGTTGTGGCCACACCACAAGTCAGGCCAGTGACTTCCGTTTTCCCTGGAAGTCAGCCGAAAAAGGTGTCGAAAAATATTCTTCCTGTTGCGACTTTATCGGGAAACAAGTGTTAAGGATGCGCGTGACCGGGACTCGGGAATGGTGTCACGTAGCGGGTTAGGAATTATTTTTGGGGATTTAAAAACGTGTGAAGATGAGGGTTTTTGTTTTACTGTTAGAAAAGGTTGATAAGGTGATTAACTAAGGGAGATTTTTGGTATAATTTAAAAGATTTATTTTTGTCTCTTTACAAATATTTATTTTTAATTTTTATTAATTGAATAATCTAGCCTTTATTTTACATTTTTGAAAGCCTATTTTGATCTGTATAATTATTTCTCCTTCCCAAGCTCTTTTTTCTTTTAATTAAACTTTTATAACTCCCCCCGAATCGTATTAACAACCAATATAAAAGCCATTAAATGTTAGAAATTCCTCTTTAGCTTTTCCAAACGATCTTTCTCCTCCTCAAATATCAATAATTTTATATCTTTACAACCTTCGCTTTCCTCAACGGAAGTTTCTCTCCAACAAATCATCATCAAATCACATATTCATAGAACAATTTCATGCGTTTCGCCAGAAAAACCAACCCCTTGATCTCCCTTTTATCCTCTTACGACTTGACGATTGCCTACAAATTGGTATTTAATGGCAACCCTCGCATTATAAGCCATACTTAGTGGAATATATACGACCGATACGATCTCACTTCATCGAACTTTCAACACAGTCATCATCCACTTGACTCGCCAACCATCCATCTATTGTTTTTATTATTTTTATTGTCAACGAAATTCGCCTCGAAGGAGCCCATAAAACCCTGAAGAAAACTATGAAAGAAATTAACCAATCAATGGATTTTTACGGATTTTTATTTCTTGGGTGGCACTGCGTGGGGCTCTCAGCGAATCTTTTACAGCTCTTGACTTTTCTTTGTTTTTGATTTTTTACGGGCCTTATTTATTATTTGTTTGGGATTTCTGGGTTTCAACTCGTTTTTAATTATTGAAGAACACACTTCTTATATAAAGCATATTCTTATATATATATATGCTTTTTATGGCTGGTAGCCGGGCATTCTGGAAATGGTTAGACAAGTTCATAAAACGCAACCCCACCAATTCCAGAATATTTATTACACTTTTTTTTTTTTTCGGTGGCCGTTGGCTGGCACACAAAAGGTTGTCGTGGCGCACAGGAAGTGTGGATGGGATGTATGGTCTCTAAAAAAAAAAAAAAATAGAAGGAAAAACAAGCGATATATCAATGAAGTTGTTGTCCTCGAACGTGTGTCCAGGATGCGTTTAAAAAAGCAATCCCTTCCGCTCGCGCCGCATTTCTCCATTTCTGTTTGCTGGCCAAATGAGCTGGACTTCCGTTGCAGCGCGTGCGCCAATGCCACGCCCCCTGCCAAAAAAACCCTAATGCAGTTGTCATAGTTAGATATATATTTAAGATATAAACACCAAGGGGAAGTATTAAGTTTGTAAGTTCAAGGGTCCTTGAGGAGAGAAGTAATGCTTTGAAAGAGAGAATGCTAAGAGAATGAGCTACTAAAATTTTTCTTAATTTTTAAAAAATATAGAAATAAGATCTACAGCTTCTTCAGAGCTCTTCCCCTAACTAATATCTTAATTAAAACGATTTTTTGCACGGTGTACAAATGGCAGCAACTATGCTAATCGTTGGTATGCCAAATCGAGTCAAGAACTCGTCCAAACCAAGGCGACGCCATTTGCAGTTTCACACTTTTTTATATCGAACCAATTTTTATGGGCAGGCGTGCCAAATTTGTAAAAATGCGCCACAGAGACAAGTGTAAAGCCGGCTTGGCTCCTCTCGTTGTGGCTATTGCCACCGAGCTACTTCTCAGGTTGTCGCGTCTCTTGCATAATGGCCAGCCAGCAGTCGCTGCTGTCTCCATAATTTGTGCAATAAATCAAATGAATTTCACTCAGAAAAAAAAAAACACAATCAAAAAGAGACTCTATGAGGGGAAGGAGTGGATAGAGTGACTTCAAGGCAACTCAGGCAATAATTATTAACCGAAATGCCTTGGCAACGATCAACGAAGACCACAAAAGCATATCAATAAAAGTCGCACACGCAAACAAGCGATTGACACGCAAAAACACATTTAAAATTGATTAGCCCGGTCAAGTTGAAACCGAAATCAGAAAGCCCAACTCCAAATCCCCAAACTTAAGCCTCCGCATACCAAAATCCCCCTAATCTCAGCCTCTAGAAGATGTCTAGACGAAACGAAAACCCTCTCTCTGGTTATCGCGTGGTGTGACATTCGGCCTGGGGCTTCTCAAACTTATCCAAAAATATCCAACCAATTTTCTCCGGAGGGGGGCTCAGGTCAACATGATGCGTGTGTGTCGCGTGCTATATGGGCAGCAATCACAAAATTATATTTTAGCCAATCATTGTACATTAGTTAAAAGAGAAATATTGGGTGGGGATTTTCAGATTGAAGAAGTTGAGGAAGAGATACTCTATAAAAAATATATATTTAGAGAGAATTTAAGGGGAAATATATAGGAGGTTGTTGTAGAAATATAATTATAATTGTAAGAAATAAATCTTCATATAAAATAGGTATAAAAAAACAAGAGAGATATATTTAAAAACGTCCTTTGTGAAACTCTTAGAATTTCTTACACTATTTAAGCACTTAGTAGGGGTGTTTATCTAAAGCAATAATCCGATATGATATCCAAAATATGATAATAATCTTGTTTAACTATTTTTAAACTCTATTAATACTTATAATTTATAAACGACTCTATTTTAAATTCAAAAATATCAAACACTGATGTTGTAGAGTATTTCCCAACGTGAAAAACCTTTGGGCTCTATCTAACTGATAAGCAAAAATGCTCAGCTCGCCAGAGGCTCTCCTCCAATAACAAAATAAATGTATCTTTGGTATAGAATGTCTGCGCTTGCGTTTCACTCTCAATTTCTCGAGAGGATCGATGGATGGATGGATGGATGGGTAGATGGATAGGTGTGGAACAAAGTCCAAGGGGAAGGGGGGATGCCATAATTATTGGGTCAGCGTGCGTCGTCATAACGGACGCGTCGTCGTCGTCAGGCAAAGGAGAAAAGACAAGGGCAAAACTAATTTCGGCCAGCCAGGCCCCCTCTCTGGCGGGCAATTTCCAGTAAAAGTCGATGTCCAAAGCCTCTTATAATATTTCGTTGGCATCCACAAATATGATTTATGAGCATTGATCAATTTGATGGATATTTTTGGCAACGATCCGATCGGATCGGATCGGAACCACCACCCTTAAGGCCTTTCCGAAAAATGCTTAAACCAATTTTTATTTTTACTAAAACCAAAGCGGAGCGTAAAAAAAAGAACAGCATCCGCGAGCTTAATTAAACGGAATCTCTTCCTGGACGCTCTCCCCCGATTCTTCTGGCGAAGTCAAAAAGAAGTCTCTGTGCCCTTTCTGTTCGCTTCTGTGTTCGTTCGGCCTTCCTTCGGTCTCCGAAGAAGCTTCAATGGTGGTCGTCGCCCCAGAGACACGATAAACGCGTACAATTGTTTGCACTTAAGATTTTTACACATGATTCAGTAGCCAGAAGACCCCGAGTCTCGACTCCTGGCAGTCATGTCTGCATATGTTGCACTGCCACTCGAAATCGAAATCGGAATCGGAGTCGCCTTGCCAGTCGAAGTTGGAGACCCTGCCCTGCCTTGGGTCTCTTCTATCAGATGCAATATTTGCTAACGAATAAATTGGCATTTCACAAGTTGCCCCTGACAGACAGAAGACGACTGACTGGCTGGCTGGCTGGCTAGCTGGTGGGTTTTGGGTTCTGCTCTTGCCCTTGCTCCTCCTTTTCTCCAAGCTCCCGAAACTGGTTGCTGTTCGTCTCCTCAATTCATCCTGGACGGCGGCCCCAACATGCATTGCAATCATTTTTGTTGAATCTAAAATTGACGCATCTCGGCTATGACTTCGTCATTCTTCTTCAGCTGCTATATAGCTCCTTCTGCTTCTGCTGCCTCTCTGTCCAGCTCCTCGTCCATCGCAGAAGGCGGCCAAGAAACCCCAAGTTGGCCAACTACCGTGTTACGCGATGCTGGGCTAAAATGGCCAGCGCGTCGCGCATTTTTCGACGACATCTGAATCTGATTAGAGAGGCAGGCAGGCAGGCAGAAGGTAACTCGTCGTCCTCGTCCACGTATATATGTCCACGTCCTCATCCTCGTCCGTCCATCGCTTCAATGTTGACGTTCAGGCTGACGGGCCAGCCAATGCACCTTTTGCACCACTAGTGCAGCCTGAGACTGAGACACTGAGCCACCGAGCCACCACCGGAGGCAACTGCTGCAAAGCACAATTCGCAGGAACAGACATCGAGGGATCCTCGATTGATGCACAGTGGTGATTGATGGGTTTAAATGATCTAAAGAAAATTTAGCAAGATTTTTTGTTTCAATATTAAAGAGATGAATGTAAAAATATTATTTTTAATAAGGATAATATTATATAGAAATTGTAAAAAGAGATTTTTTAAAATAATTTGAAAGTATTACATAATTTGTCATATTTGTATTTTATGTATAATATTAAATATTTATAATGTTATTTAAAGTCAACATTAAAACCTCCTTTTTTACTTTTCTTGTAATTGAACTTATTTTTGTTTTTAAATTAAACATTTTTTGTGAACTTCCTCACCAGTGTACATTTTGTTGAAAATTTTTGTGTGGGGGTTGCTCTGTCTCCCTTTTACCAAGAACTTAAAATCTGCTAGTCCCCCCTTTGCAAAAAGAACATTTCCTTTAGTGGTTATGCTTTAAACAATATTTTTGTGAGCCATAAATTGCATTTCATTGTCAACTTTATATATATATATTTCGATTTTTGCCATGGTCAGTGTTTAGTTTTTTTTTGTACCTCGTTTTTGACCAAAAATTATTTGTATAAATAAAACGAAAAAACAAAAAGCTCGCAAAGACAAAAGAAAAATGCAGAAATCTACTTTTGGCTGCCACGTTTTGCACTTTGCATAAATTGTGTGAAATCGTAGAGGCAAAGCTCAAGTTTAAAAGCAGAAAAAAATCGTATCCTGGACAGACCATAATCGTGTCCTTGTACAACAAAAGCAATTGCTACTGTTCGCCGCATCGTGGGCCACATCATGTGGCATATATCATGTCGTCGTCGTCGTCGTTGTCGTAGACACAGGCGATGGCCACGCCCCAACGCCCTCGAATCGAGCAAAATAAAAAAAAAAAAAATCGGAAATCGCAAAACGCAAATCTGCGCCTGCGCGCCATCTCCCCAAAAAAGACGAAGAAAACTCGCTGTAAATTTGCATAAAATTATGCAAAATCATGCAATGCGCTTAGTGTTTGTTGTCTGTCTGTCTTCGGTGGGCCTGAGTGCGCTTCGTTTTATGAATGGAATGGCTTACTGGGGATGTGGACGAGGCTGGAGATGGAGATGGAGCTGAAGCTGAAGCTGCAGATGAGGCCGGGGATCATCATCGAGCGACTTTGCCAGCCTGCAACTTGTTGCCGCTGTTGTACATTAATGAAATTTGTTAGTATCACGACTTTTATGCCTGCTGCCTGCCTGCCAACTCAGTCTGCTTTTGTTTTGGGACTTGATTTCTGATTTTCGCCGATTGTTGTTGTTTTTTGTGTGCTTTGTGTCATTTGCATTACAATTCAAATATTTGTGCACATGTTTATAAAGAGTTTATGATGCGATTATTCCATTTTTGGGTCTTGCTTAGATGTGGGTTGGGGGAAAAGGATTTAGATTTTTAGGGAAAACTTAGATATTTGTTTTAAAAACAGGATTTTATTACAAGTACATTAAGATATCACCTTTGAGATTATTTAGGGAAATAAATTATAAGGTTTAGAATGAATATTATTATTAAGAAGAATATATTATTATTTAAATATATATAATTAAGTATAACAAAAATGTTATATAAAAATATAAATATAAAAAAATATATAGAAATATAAATAAATAAATTTAAATAAATAAATATAAATATTTAGAGATCATTATTTTAGGGTTTTGTATATCTATAGTTGCAAGATGCGTAACGCAGTACGAATTTTAACATTTTACCTTCTTTCAATAATTTTATTTTCTAAGATCTTTAATAATTTGTATCTTTTTCTATAGGAAATTAAGCTAGTCTTACCATGTTTCTGATTTTTTGTTCTATTTTGAATCCTTTAAGATTCCTAGTTCTCATTTTACTCAGGACCCAAGTTCGTTAACCTCTTTTCGAGCCCTATCTCCACACTCAATCATCTTGAAGGATCCTGGAACAGATTCACTTAGACAATAGCGATTTGAGAACTCCCACCACATTCCCCATGTTTCATCTGCAATCCAATTCCCGCACAAAGGCCGTGTCAATCAAAGTTCTTCTTTATTTTGTATTTTTTGTCACAATCGCATTTAATCGCAATTTTTAACATATTGATCTAAGGGGAATCCACAGCGGAGAATCTAACCAAACTGGGCGAGCATTTAGCCAAATGATGATGCGTATCTGGGTAGCGCTCTGGGATCTGTCTTTGGGGTGTTCCATCAGCGAGTCTCTTATTTTATTTTATTTTTGGCTTAAATGCTGACTTTTTCGGGTTTTATCGCATTACAAAAAAGCAGCAACTGCGCATATCTCTGTGTTACGATCATACCCACACAATGCGTGGAGTTTTGGGATTGGGATTGGGCATGGGTTTCAGATTGGGATTGGGAATGGGTTTGGGTTTGGGATTGGGGTCTTGAGAGATCTCAGCTCTCGGGTTTCTATCTCAACTCGCTGGCTGTCTGCTGCTGCGATGTAATTTATGACAATTTATGCAGCGTTAATGTCGCTGGTCGCCCCGTTGATCGATGTCTGTCACTTGGATCTTGCGTTCTACGACGGCTGCCGGGCTGCCTGGCTGCTTATATAAACTGCCCAGATTTTTATCGTTGGTTTCCTTCAAACCCTCACCCCACCCCACCTCCGCCTCTTGTCTACGCAGTCTGTCTTTGGGGATCTCTACTGTATTTGGCACCGCCAGCAGCCCCTGTCCAGCCCCGAGTTATGTTTATCAACGGCCCCTGTTGCATTTATAATTGAACGAGATCGAGATCGAGAGCGATTTGCATGATCTGGGGCTGAACTGAGCCCTGTTCTGCCTAAAGAGGCCAATCGATCGCATGTTTTATGGATGTCAAATCCAATTGCTACAATACAAAAAATATTCTAAGTGGTTGCGCAAGTCCCCCAAGTCCTCCTTCTATATAAAATATGTAGAAACAAAATTGTTTCAGACAAAAAAAACTGTCAGTCCGGGTCCACATAAAATAATATATTTATTTAAAAGAAGAAGAAAAAAAACCAATGCCAAAATGAAAATCAAGTTGCTTTTGAGAAACTTTTTCTTTCGAAGGCAACGAAGTGGGAATGCCCTTGTCGCAGTTTCGTTGGTAAAGAGTTTATGAAATAAACATGAAGATATACATAGATCCATCAGGTAGCTTTCGAATTTACTTAGGTCTCTTATGGAAATTTGGGTTTACGATTTCCTTAAAATCAAAGGGAAGAATTTTCTGGCGGATTTCAGTTGAATAAGGAATTTTAAATTAAGGTTTTATAGCTTTTTGTTTTATTTTTCGCATTAGTTTCGCTAAATGCTCAAAAACGGACGCACAAACGGACGAGTATTGCTAAATATCAGGATTCTACCCGATAATAATATCATAAAAGGTCCGCAATCGAAATCTTATTCGAATTCCGAAATGTATAGCATTTTCTGCCCCAAAACCCATGACAGGTGATTAACTTTATTAAGCTTTATGAGCCTGAATTGGACGTTTTGTACGCTTGAAACCCGTAAAACTATCGTTTTCAATATCATAAATGAATGTTTTTGTCAGCTGTTAATTATTAAGATATTATTACTTTAATAAATTCTTTTAAAAAATATTAAAAACCTTTTAAAAATAAAGGATTATTAGTTCAACTATAATAATTAAATAATTAAAAAAGTAGCACATTTCGATGGCCTCCCCTGACAAAGGCAAATATCAAGGGTATTTAGCGAAAAATGTGTGGTGTTGTTGGCATATATTTAATTTATGCACTGGACGTTTTGGCTGGCCGGGCAAATAAGGGCATGTCTGGCCAGTGGCCATCAGCTGCAAAACGCAGCAGCAGCAGCAACAGAAATCGCAACTGCAGCAGCAACCAGGACATGTTTGCCATGCATGCAGCAATGCGGCAGCTCTTGGCCTTCAATTAAACAGCAACAACAGTGGCGGCAGCAGCAGCAGCAACGCATAAAATACAATAAATAACTGGCCGGTACCGGGCAAATGAAGAGATATAAACCAAGTCGCCAGCACACACCTCCCCTCCACCCCCAGCCAGGTAGCCAGGGCCCTGCTGCATACGCAAAACTTGCTGCCAGAGGGGAGGCCAAAAAGGAAAATAAAAGAAGGCCAAGAAAAGAATGAAAACCGTGGCCAGAAAACGCCCTAAAACGTACAATCAGCAATGCCTTTTTTGTTGTAATTTTTTGCTGCGTTTTCGCACGCAGTGGGCGTGGCAGAAGGGGGAGCCAGAGGGGGACTGTGGGCAAGGCGTTCGAAACGATCCGATCCGAAACGCTGGTGAAAAATTCCGTTTGTGACAATGATAAAATAGTTTAACCTCGGCAAAAGTCGCGTTTTGAATTTGAAATGCGATTTTTGTACCTGCGTTTTAGTTTCGATTTTTGTTTTGGTGTTTCGTTTCAAAAATTTATTTGTCGCTGACAATTGACGGACTGCTACTGTTGTTGCGGTTTTTCAGTACCAGGAATCGAGGCTACGACAACGGGTGTTGCTGCTTGGCATTATTTTTGGTGACAGTTGTGGCCAAGGTTTGGCCTCATCTTCTGGGCTTTCAAGCGATGACGTCTGTGGGGGTATATTGGTGGAATTTTTGGTTAAGAATGTGCAGTTGGAAGGGGTTATTTAATCATTTTAATATATGTTTATTAAATATTTTATTTGTGTATTTGTTTGCTTCTTGTAAATGGTACTTCTTTTTGTTAATTTATGATCATTCTTTCTGTGTTTTGGACCATTTTCTTTTTCAGATTTTTTGTATATTTATTTTGTATATAATTTGTTATAAATCGGTTATAAATCGGTTATATTTTAGATTTATAAATAAGATTTTTTTTTTTTTAGAAAATTTTTAGATACATTTTCTGAAATAAATGTTAACATTATTTCTCCACCCTCTCAATTTTATATTTTTTTCAAGAGTTTAATAAGATTTTTAATTCTTATGATAAAAGCAACAATTGCTTATTAATAAAAATAATTAAACTTAAGAAAGAATTGAAATTTTCAAAATTAAGTTTTAATTTCTTATCTTTCTGCATGAAAATGTTCACAAAGTATTTTTCAAATTAATTTTAAAATCTAAAGAAGTCAAAACTGATTTAAAAATCCAGCTCAAGCTCCATGTTTCTGTTTTGGCATAACTTTTCTTAACTCTTAATTCTTTCAAAATGCAAACTCAGTCCTCCCTCGCTTTTTTCCCTGGGGGATACGTGCCTCAACCGCATTAAGCTTCTGCTGCATCTGTGTGCCGCCGTTGTTACCACACAACACCAGTAGCCGGGAGCAGAATATCATAAGCTGCAAACACAAAACATATTTTGACTACGAAATCAGAATGGCGATGCGGACAATGCAAAGAGACAGCGCGCAATGACAATATAAATAAAATAATTGCTGGCATAAATAAATTCAAAACTCTTGTACGGCGGCGGTGTCTGAGTGGAGTGCGTGGAACAGATTTTTGGTCTTTTTTTTTGTTTATGTGTAACCATGGCGCTGCCTTGGCATTATGTGCGCAAAATTGTTAATGGCATTTTGCATGCTGTCGGCGGCGGAACCAACAAAATGCAGGCAGCTATCCTAGGCTTTCATTGTCGCCGGGGCTCCAAACGAAAGACTTAAGACACGAACTTGCCAGCCGACAGTCAGGGTGAGCTGCATTTTTTTTTCGGCTTCGTCTGCGACGCGTGTTTTGGGACAAATTCTATTTTTATAAACAATTTAAATTCAGGCAATTGCCAGGGTGTGTTCGACAGCAACAACAGCCGAGTTATGTCTGCATTTTTCGCGCCTGCTTTTGTGGCAAATTGACAACAATTGCTGTTATTAGCTCGCTTGGCTTGGTCTGGAGTGGAGCTCTGATTTATGCAGCTGGAATGTCTGTCAAGGGCGTGGACTTAAACACGAAAAACTTCCGCTTTTTTAATTGAGTTCTAACCTCTTGCATGAAAATAGTAAAAGAAAATGCTACTTAACTAGTAAAAGAATACCCTAAAGACTCCCTCACAAGTTCATGAATATTAATTAGGAAATACTTAAAACCCAGAATTGAAAATAAAACGAAATTAATGCCAGCCAACAATGTTTGCACACTTTTCGCACATTAGGCCTAGGGATTAACACTCCGGGAAGAGAGTCGGAATCTTGAAATAAAATCTCTTATCCAGCTGGAATCTTTTGGGATAAGTTGTTCTTGCCTCTAGCTGGGTTTTTTTATCATTCAGGTAATTTCTTGATCTGGGTTTAATCAGCAAATCAGCGTCAAATGTTGTGAGCTTGATGGCTGTCGTAAAAAAAGTGAGCACCTTATAGAGGAAGCCCACAAGCCTTTAGACCCCTTTTAATGACGCTCGTAAAATGGCAAACAAGCTCTTTCTGGCCCCCCAAATTAATTGCCGTGTGTGGGTTATTGTCATGGAATGGAATGGAATCAAATATATATAAGGGCCAAAGCCAAAGGAAGTAATGAATCAATTAAGTAGGCAACAGAGCTAGGCGATGGTTAAGGAGGAGTCATTAAAGTCAAGGAAGAAAACAGCAAACGGAGATGTCTTAATCGGGAGACTACTTATGTACGACTTGTGGAGTTCCTTCAACCTGAAATGGGGGATATATTTTATTTTCGAAATTGCCTTCGTTATATGCGCCAATTAGACAATAACATAACTAATGAATTTATTGTGTGAGCGCGTTTTAAGTTGGTTTAATCCACACACACCCTGAAACTCCACTCCATATACCGATTATAATTGCATGTCATGATGGATTTTCTCACTCAGCCCCACCTCCTCCTACACTTGCATGTGCTTTGGCAATTAAACACCAAAGGCAGCTTCTCTTTTTACCAGTTTTTTCTTTAGTTTTCTTCCCCTCACTTGATTGCTATATTTACCAGAAATTGAGCAAATTAAACGGAATGCAAAATATTTATTGTAAGAGCCTCAAAGTGCCGACCATAAATACTATTTGTTGATACGATCCGATTGAGTGTTGACAGCCAACAAATTGCCAAAAAAAATGAGCAAAAGAGAAGGCTGAACAAGAAAAAAAAATCCATATTGTTATTATTGACTTGACCAATTAGCAAGCCCGAAGCTTGGAAATTTTTACTATGATTCCTCGCCCTTCTTGGCCCCTCTTCTACTTGTTTATATTTTTGGTTGTTTCGTTCTTGTAGCTGGCAAGTTGTTGTTCGTGATTGGGTTTTCTAATTCAAACGCAATTCTTTCAGTGTTTGGCTTGTTGTTTTTCGGTTTTCCTCCGTTGCGATTCAATCACGTGCAGTGCTCGACAATAGATACTCCTCTCTCTGTCGTTAAACTTGTGAGCAGTTAACGATACCACCAGTACGAGTTTCGAGCCCCCTCGTCCCTGCCTTTTGCTGCAGGTGCAAACTGTACTCTAAGCCATGTTAATATGGCCGCCATGGTGAGGAGCAGTTGGGCTGTGATTGTTGCTGTTATGGCCACGAATGCGGCAAAGAGCAATAAAAACAAAGCGAACGGCAAATGGCCAACAACATTGTGTTTTTTTCTATACAGTCAAAATGGTAAAAAAGGAAGTAGTTAATAATAATTAAGAAATTATAAAATAATTAATCTAAAGTTTAGTTATATAAATTATTTAAAAAATTATTTCTGCATAGAGAAAAAAAATATAAGAAAATAAATGAGCTGTAGTTTGGTTATATAATTTATTTGGAAAATACAAATGTTTAATGGACAAATTTAAGATATTTTGTGATTTTTATGTTTTTCCTTGTTTGTTTCTACCATTTTTAATTTTTTTTTTTTAATTTTAAGGATTTTCTCTTTATTTAAAATATATCCCAATAATATTAAAAAGTAAATAAAAAAGGTGATCTCATTTTACAAACAATAATTTTTCTTAGGCATTTCATCTCAACGAAAAATCTACATAGTACATATGCCGTTACACATCTTATTCATTTATATATTATCTTTTGATTTTACCCCTTAAGTAAACATCTAGTTTTCGATCATAACGACTCTTTACTGTATGTGAGAAGCACCAAAACCACCACTCACACACGCACACACACTACTCCCAGTGGAGCGGGGAGGCAGTCAGTGAACTCGCATGGCCGCCGCACGAATAACGTTTCGTGACAACCGCCAACAACAATTGAAGGTTGAAGTTACACTCGCAGTGCGTGTGTGTGTGTGTGTATGTGCGTGCAACGCCATTCGGGCGTACCAACAAAATAAAATTATATACTTGGCATAAACAAACATATACTATATAAAAAATGAAACGGAGGCCACGCAGCAATCGCAGTTGGGCCCCCAACCAACCCACCTGCATCACCATTACTGCCTCTGCAACTCTTTTTTTTTTCTACTTTATTATTAACATTATTAAGGGAGCTTCATTTTCAATGCCTTCATTTTGATTGAGGAAATCACAGTTGTCGCATTGAAAATTCAGTGAAATTTTTTTTTTCGAGTTTTGGTTAAGGCCAAATGGGCGTCATTTGTATGCAGAGATTGCAGCTATCGCCCTCATATATTTAGGCTTTAATTGAGGTGGGAAAGGGCCAAGACAGGTAGGTTTTAAAAAGTCTGAATTAAAGTTGATAATTATTACAATGAAGGGGAACATAAGTCATATAAAGTGCCTCGAAAATTGATTTTTTTCTTTAAGGAACTCTTTAAATATATTTTTCAGCTTAAGTTTAATTTTTAAAATATATTTTTTGCTTGAAATTGATAAAAATAAATGCCACAAACTGCCTTTTAAATTAATACCCATAATATTTCCCATATTCTTGCTTTATGTAAATTCTTCTCAAATAAAACAAAAGACTTAGGCAACGAACTTGCTGTCGATAAAGAGGTTTTTGATGTTTTTTTTTTCGTGTCTTGTCTTTAAACTTGGAATATTTAGAGCAGAGCCATACAATTAGGCAACGAACTTGTTTGCCAGGGGAATTGTTGATCAACGACTGCATTTCGGGGCCTGATTAGGCTCCAGGAGTCTCCGGCGAACCAGAGGGGATCTCCGATCCCGCCGAGATGTCTGTCAACGCAGACGCAAAATGCGGGGGCCATAAAATTAGTTGATGCTGTTTGGCTGCCGTTTTTTATGGCGTTTCTTCTACGATTTTATATCACAGACAAAAGAGTCTTGTGAAGTGTGTGTCTGTGTGTGTGTGTGCTGGTATGTCAGGTCGTTTCCTTCGACAATATTTTCAAATTAACAACATTAACAGAGACCTTTTAATTAAGTTTCTTCTGTGTTGTGTTTCTTCCCCCTCTGTGGCATTGGGAAACTTTATCGATTTGTGTCGCTGATTGGCCAGCTTTGGTTTGGATTTCGGTTCGGTTTTAGTTTTATTTTTTATTTTTTGGAGACACATGTGAAAGCTTTCTGTTACAAATCGGCTAAAATGACCATCAGGTGCCAGAGCGGCGTCTTAACTGCCTTTTTAGCTTTCGCTCGTTATCGGTCTGACCTCTTCTTTGGGCAGGGGCTCTTGGGTTTGGTCATTTTAATGGTCGACGTCGCCGCACACACACAGAAATCCAAAAATCGTTCCCATGATTGTCGCCAAAGTGTTTTTTTCGTATCCCCAATACAACCAATACGTGATGCCTTTGACTATTTCTTATTTTTTTCTTCTTTGTTTTATGTACACATGCTCTGCTACAAAAAAAAAGACACCAGCAGAAAGAGAAAAACTTTTCTGATACCCATCGAGTTATCCATCAAGTATTGCCTCCTCTTTTTCGTTTGTGTGTGTGTCTTAGGCGCTTAAAGCTTTTTAAGGGTTTTTAAGATTTTTATCTAACAAACTCGCTGTGCATACTTAATTATGTATTTTGAAATGTGAGACAGGTTGGCAAGGCATCGGGGCTCCGGCATCTATCTCTCTGGGTACGTTTGTATGTATATTTTTAGGTACGGAAAGGCAACAACTATTTCTGAAGTCCGGGTATGGGGTTGGGCCTGGCTACGGGGGAGCCGAGCTACTGTCGTTGACAACTTGGGCATAGCAGGTGCAGTACAGTTTCGAGATAAGGCTGATGGCTGATGATCCAAAGACGGTGACTTTTTTCCAAGGCGAGGTGAGAGAATGTCAGGAGGTAACGCTTACGATCTAGTTGCTGATATCGGTGGGGAATGAAATCTATAATGGCACTTTATAGCAGGCTTTTTTCATTTAAGAATATACATTTCTTCGGCTAAATTTTTATATTTAATGTAAGGATTTTATTTCATTAAAAAAATATTTTATTTAAGTCTATAAAGTGATTTATTTTAAATTTCAATGAATAAGCATTTAAAAATAATCTTAGGCTTCAAAAAAATAAAACAAACCATAGTTTTTCCTTAAATTCTTGATCAAATAATACTATATTTCCTAGATCAAATAATAACACATTTAATATACCCTATAATCCCCCTCCATAATCTGCAAATACTCGCCATAAAGGTGCCATAATACGCATAAAGAGTTGATTAAAACCCTTGGTAATTCCGTTTACTTATCGCACTCTCATCGCTGCTGTCTTCCTTCGTCTTGGCCTCCACTTATAAGTTAATTTACCCAGGCAGGAGGACTTGCCCCACTGCGTATGCGTAATGCATATAATTTGCAACTTACCGAAACACATAAAAAATAAAGTAAGAAGTAAATATAAAGATATAAAGTACTACGCAGGGCACAGAGATCTGCTGCTGCCCTTTAGGGCATTCAAATAAAGTTGTGAAGTAGCGCTGGCGTATAAATAACCGACACTTGACCGCCGATTCTATTGATTAAAATCAAAAATGAAATTTATACCACAGCTCATCTCTCTCTCTCTAGCTCTCTGCTAGCCAGAAGCGAGGGAGAGATGCTGGGCGATGCGATACCGTGGCATAACTATGTGCCAGGCCATTTCATTTTTCAACAATTGGCCAAAACTACGCCTCAATAACCAAAACGGGGCGTGTGCTGCCACAAAAGTAATGAGCAGTTGGCCACGCGCGCTCTCCACGAGGGGGAAAAACACATTAACCCTTGGGCGATCCAGGCAGAAGGATGCAGTGAGTCTGGCGACTGGAGCCTGTGCTGATGCTGCTGCTGCTGCACTCGAGCCTATAATTATAATTGAAATAAATTGATTTATTTGCTCAATATCGGAACTTGCCAGCAAGACTCCTGGCCCCGGCCACGAACTCTATGCCAAAACGCATAAAGCCATAAAGAAAAATGGCAACAATACAATTCATTGGCTCTCTTTCTCTGTGTCTCTTGTTGTGCATGGTCGTGTGTTTAATTGTTGTTATTGGTTTTTGTGCTTAGGTTTACGAAAAAAATAAATTCAAAAAAATATTAGCCAGCGGCGGCCTAAAGTCCGGGCCAAACTGCAATGACGATGACGACGTCGATAAGGTCATGAGCAAGTGTCATTGCAGCGCATAAATTATGACATGAACGGGGGTAGGGTTTTGAAAATAAATAAATGTTGTACACAGGTTGTTGTTGTTGTTGTTGCCTCTAGAGATTTTGCTGAAATTTTGAAAAAGAGCTGTAATAGATGGGTTTTTTCTTAGAGGGGGAAAAGTAGAGTAGAGAGAATGGAGCTCTCCTGGAAAATGTTGTATTTACTTGTACTGCTCTGGTTGAAAATTAGGCAAGAAATTGTACTTTTAAATACCTTGAAATGTAACAAATAATATTAATAAAAAAATATTTTTAAATTTATGACAAATTTTAAATATTTTAAATATTTTTAATATTTTAAAACTACAAACTATAACTAAATGTATAAGTAAAGCCCTGAATCAGCCCAAATACGTCAAATCCCATAAAAAATTAGACATTGCTTATCTCTTTTTTAAATATTTAAAAACTATGCAAACTACACAGGAGTTCTAACCCAAGTACCTTACAGTACCAAGAAAGTATACCCCTGAATCATTGCAAAAATATGTCAAATCACATAAAATCCAATATCTCTATTAAATACAGTTTTCTCCTCCCAAAAAGCCATAGTGAAAATTCCGAGACAGCGCCAGTCTACCTAAAGACCTTTTCCTTTTCAAATGCTTTGTTTGCCAGCCATTATATCTTATCATTAAAATATTTTTTATGCCGCTTTAAATTATTATACACAAAGAGGTACAAACAACAGGGAAATATGAGCGTTAGCTGGCTACTGTTAAATGAGCACGTTGGGGCCTGGTCAGCCGTGTGTCCCGTGTCCCTTGTCCGTGTCCGGGGCACTCCTCTTTGGGGGCTGCCTTCTAACAACACTTACAAGTGCTGGAACTACATAATCTAAAAGCAGAAGAGCAGAAGCAACCGCAGCAGCAGTAGCAATAATAAAATTGAAACTGATCGCATTTCGGAATGCTCGGCACGTCGCGCAGTTTATTAAAATAACTTGGCCAGAGGGACGCGCTGGTATGGGAAGAGGAGGTATCGCCGAGCGGGGACCATCTCACCTGCTATGGGTAAAGAAAAATTAGTTTAATCATAAAAATGCTCGACATCGACATCGGCCAGCAGAAGTCGCTAAAGGAAGACAACTCTTTGGGGGCAGCGCTACCTGTTTTGAGCAAGAAGATGACTTCAATTAAAAGCTTTTAACAATATCACGTACGGCAAATCGCCGGGGAGGCGGGGCGGGTAGAGTGGCCCGGGAGTCTGATTACATCACAGTCCTGTGGCGGCCTCAATGGATGCGTCTCCTGCTGTTATACACGGGTATTTGTAGGGTATTTTAAGGGTTTATTATGAATTTTAGTAGTCAAAGTGTTTAAGAGTTGATTTATTTTGAAATATATATTATTTAGGGATCTTGTAGGGATTTATCTCTTAATAAAAAAACTAAAAATAATATTTTTGATAAATCTTTAGAGAAATACAATAATTAAGATCACATATCTCCAGATTTTCTTATTATTTTATAAACATTTGATACCTTCTAGAATTTTTTGAACAAAACTTTACCCAAATTCTTATTTTATAAAACTCCAGGATATCTCCTAGTCTCCACACTTTATTCCCCCCATTTTATTCTTCTTAGTCAGTCAGTTATCAGGTGTAAAGCATCGCGCTCAAAGCGGTTTCAATGAAAACGCGTTTGTGTCCAAAGTCTTTTGATTTTCGCCACACATCTCTGGAGGATAGTGGAGCCTCCAGATACCATCACCAAGAAAAAGAGAGTGAGAGATTCCCCTGCACGTGCTATATATCCACCCCCGACAGCTGCTCCTCCGCCTGCCGGCCGCAGATCAAAGACCAGGGTTATCCCTTGGCCAAAACAAAAAATAAGTAAGAGAGCAAAGAGGAAAGACCGTCTTGACCATGTCACGTCAGGGCGTCAAAGTCTTTGTCGGCACAAAAGTTTTTATTTATGTTATATATATATCTCGCTCCCTGTCACCGGCTCTCCAAGTTAATAACAATAACAGTAACAGTATAAGTAATTCCAACGGAGCACAAAAAACCCGCAAATATTTCGGTCACTTTTTCGGCCACTGTTTTTTTTTTCGATTATAAAAAATTTCATTTATGTCTTATGGGCGATTTGCAATTTCTGCGTAATTTGCAAGGCTCATTTTTCTTTTCGCTTGGCGCGTGCGATTTACGCAATAAAAATGGCGTTTATGTTTCAATTAACATTCATTTAAGGGGGTCTTCTCATTCAAAAGCCGTTTTTTGGACCCTTTTTAAAAAAATTCTTATTTGAAAACGCAAAGAATAATTGAAAACTTTTTTTATTTATTGTATTCAAAAATGTTCAAAGTAACTAAAAAAGTTGTTCTTGCCTCGATACGAGGGTTGTTCAAAGAGTAATGAGACTTCAAACTTGGTGGTCGAAAAAAAAGGTGTCGTCCTGGCGGCCACGATTCAGGGTCTCCAGAGCGTCCGAAATGAAAAATAAAAACGGGGTT
>VNKB01013352.1:0-11410 GCA_008042735.1 Drosophila leontia | reverse complement strand
ATTATTCTTGAAAAATTCCGAAGAAGAGGACGCTAAGCTTGCCTCAAATGCTATAAATTCCCAAGGCTCAGATGCACCATTTGTTTTACTAAACCATTCGAAAGTGCTCAATAAGTTAATTAAAATCGCGGACAAAGACAGGCCGGCAATAGCTGAGAATATTCCCACCGCTGGTCACGATTGGATAGTAATTCTGTCCTATCCGGGAAATTCTGGTCTTGATCAAGGACTATAGGCACACATAATTTATACATTACACTCACAACCTTTTCTGTTGCAATTATTCTTGAAAAAGACGCTGAAATATATGAGAAAGAAGAAGAGGACACTAAGCTTCCCTCAGATGCACAATTTGTATTAGTAAGAAAAATTGTACAAATCCTAAAAATTAATTCTTAAATTCTATTTATACCTGGATTATAATATACAAAATATGGAAATCTTATCAACTAAATCTTAATCTTTTAAGCAATTAATTATTATATACAATATGAAAAACTTACTTAATTTTGTTTCTTATTATTATAATATTTAACTCTATCTTTCAATGTTTTAAACCACTTGGAAGAAATTGATGAAATTTGTTTTTCATCCACCGCATATTTTTGATTGAAGGCACCTTAAAAAAAAATAAAAAAAAACGTTATTTTAAAAACATATAAAAACATTTAGTAGAAGGATGAAAAAATGGATTAAAATCAAATATTTAAAGTGCAACAATTATTACCTCTCACGGCTGTTGTTATCGCCAAAAGATGTCCTGAATCCATTTCCAGCTCCAGCTCTGATGGCAAGGAATCCTCGCATCGCCTTTTCTTTGCCGTCAGGGCATTAATTGTTTTTCTGCACTCTGCCCGGCTCTGTCTCTGAACACTCATTATTCCTTTAATTTGTAAATTTCACTTTAAACACTTTTTTTTACAAACTTTTAATTGAAACACACGACGTGCATGCACGTCCAACTTGCACTTCTTCACTGTTTGCACTATATAAAATGATCAATTTTTGACTATCTCGCGAAAAGCGATCTGCACTCCGTTAGTTTAAGCGAGCTTTTTACTTTCTACTTACTTACGCAGCTCCGAAAATGATCACTCATATGAGCTTTTTTTGAGCCTATGCGGAACAACCCCCAAATTTGCTCAGAAAATGCTCTTTTTTATGTGCTTACTCAGAAAACACTCTTAAAACAGGCTCTTTTTGGGGCACATAATTTAGAGCCCTCCTAACTTTGCTTGCTGGGGAGTAGAGAATTATGGCATGCTATGTGTCAGTGTTGGCACTTTATGCAAAAATGATTTTCCCGCTTTCTGTTGCAATTTTTCCTGAATTTCCTTTACTGCAAAAAATCACAAATTCCGAGACCTTTCCAACGAATGCAAAACCGTGGAAATCGGTTCGTGCGTTCTGGAGTTATTTGATCCCCGCAGAAAACTCGACTTATTTTTATATAATAGATATGCAAAGGTAATGAAAGTAAACAGCATTGTTTTTAAACATATAATATGAGTTGATATATATACTTTTTATCTTAGATATTACAACCATGGGATTATTATATTATATACGTTTTCGGTTAATTCGACTGACATGGCTTAACTCATAATTATCCAACTGCAACGTAAGAGTATACAAATTTCGGAGAGCCAAAGCTAGCTTCCTTTCTTGTTGTTTAATTTGACATAACTCGGAGTAGCTAGCTTCCACTTAAAAATACAAACACCGAACAAGAAAGCGTAATATAAATCTAAACAATAATGGGATGATTGAGCTAATTTGTTTACTAATTGGAGTACTCAAGACGCCTTCTGGCCACCGCCAATCTCATAAGTCTGCGCCGTTCCAATTCCTGCAGTTGCTGCTGGACGAGAAGTCGATGGAGCAGATCCACTTGGGTGTGCATTTGGACCTTCCGCTGGACCCTCTGCAGCTCCTCCTCGACGAAGGATTCCATGGTCTTGGAGATCATGTTGTAGAATTGCAGATTGTCATCTTCGGCTTGTGGTTTATTGTGATCCTGGGAAGTATGTCGGCCACACGTGATATTTACAAACTGCAGGAGTATGGCGATTAGATTACTCCAGAAAATTAGCGAGGTCCGGTAGAATTCAGAAATGGTTTCCAACATGTCGACAACTTAGTTGACTGGGGAGATGTGTGAGATGGTTAGGACAAGCCCAATGCTTATATACTTGCTAATGCTTATGTATACCTAGATACTTTTGTAAAATTGATGAAACCCTTTCAGGTAAAATCACAGGTATGCCGTCAAAGTCTCCGGGGAGTTACTTATTTTTGGGAAAACCCACATTTGTTGGTACCTAATATATGTATTTTAGTGTCTACCTTAGCCATGGGTTCCCTATTAATCCTCGGTTACCTGACTGTAACTATTATATTCTTAAAATATTTGTTATACCTGAATATAACTAATATATTCTTAAAATGTTTGCAAAACTATTACCAACTCAATTTAGTTTAAATAAAATGCATTGCATTTAGGCTTCAATTATATATATTAGTATATCAATTATATATTTTTATATTTTAAGGCGTAGTCATGGAACAGGCTCGACCCGTGCCCGCTCCCCGCCGCTTCTATCCGGAAATGAGACCCGCCAACTACGAGAACATCGATATCAGGACCCCGAATAAAAGCCAAACTAATGTCACATCTAACAGCGGCAATAACAATAATAACAACGACAACATGAAGAAGTTAAATATAAATGCAGAAAATTTGCATGGAAATTGTTCGGACCAAAAGATGACGGTGAGTGGTCAGAACAAGTTGACGCTGCAGCCGATTTATGGGCCGGATGCCAATGAGAATGTCCAGGAGCCAATGTATGCCACGCCGATGCCCGCTCCTCGCCAGCGAATGCCAACGGAATCGCCGAGCGAAACGGAAGCGAATCACGATGGCGAGCTGTCGCGGCTGCGCATCCTACGCGCTGCTCCACAGGTACCGTCCAAGCCCGATCAGCGTTCATCAGTCTGCAGCGAAATATCTAGCACCATGACCGTGGGCAGAGCTGACGAGGATCGGTACGCGTCGAACATATCGCTTGACTACAGCGAGAGCTCCCACAGCGGCAAGTTCAAGTCGCAGTCACCCGGGTACGTAGACGCCTTCGAATCATCCTCCATCTATAAGTCGCAGGAGCACGGGGAGGATCCAGAAGAAGGTCAGTCGTCCTGCTCCGGGGAACAGTCCGAAAGCCGAGATAGCGACGATGACAAGTAAACTTTGACAGCAATTCTACCTTTTGACTTTCTGTTTTCCGCACATCTTTAGCACTCCTTGGGTCATCCCTTAGTTTTGTAATTTAGTAAGCTGGTTTGCGGTGGAATTTAATCATTAAATTAAGTCCCTATTACACCCCATTTAACACATAAATCAAATTAAGTCTGAAAAAAATATGCAAAAAAACGATAATTGTTTTTGACAATGACAAAAGTTAACCTGATATTGAAAATGGGTCATAAATTAAAAGATTTTAGTAAAAATAAAGGCGTCCATAATAATAGCACTATGATCTATATCACTTATGAACAAATTTTCATTTTTATAGACCTTTTTCCACATATTTCATTTTATGGAAATCTGACGACTATTTTATATATATAGCTGCCATAGAAACGATCAGTAGATGTAGAGAAAATGTAAAGCTGGGAGTGAAAAACTGTGACAGTCAAATGTAAAACTCTGTTTTGTGTGTGTTTTCAACATTTAAATTAATAATATAAATATCAAAACCAAATTATTATATGCTTTGCATATTTTCTTTTATTTTTTCTATTAATCTAACCAGAATGGCTCGATTCTTAATGATCCAATTGCAAAATTCGGTGTGCCGAAGTTAGCTTCATTTCTTGTTCTTTATAATTTGTATATAATTTTATGAACATCATTTTTTTTTTGCTTAATTAACAATCTGTACTTAAAAATAGCTAGCGTATATTCTAGATCAAAGCCAAGAATTTGTTATCCTTCAAACAATCGGATAAGCAATGTCATCCCAGTATCGTTTTGAGAAAGGAACTACGCTGTACAGGAGCAACACTCAAATGCGCTTGGTGTATTTATTTTCTTTTGTATCTTTAAATAAAGCATTCAGTTAGTTTTACCCAATATATAATATTATCTTTTGCTATGAAGTTTTGTTATTTTGGCACTTGTTCATTTATCAATAATAGTTATGGGTTTTAATGCGTGAAACCTGAAACCTTTTTGTAGTTTAACAATTTCGTTGAATACTTCTTGCTTCCCATTCACATACTAACCTTCAAGGAAACTGGATAAGATTTAATTCAAGAACTGGCGCAGGAAAAAGTATTATTCCAAACTTATTATTACATATATTTTAGAAACCTTTTGCGATCTCTGGGCACCACTTCAAAGATGCTGGGCGAATCCATCGGTGAGCGGATTACGTCCAAGGCTAAGGGAGCCAAAAAGCGCCTGGACAAGAACCTTAAGAACTCCACTGAAGCGATAAGCAATCTCGGCGCAGATGCGGGTCGGAGCCTAAAGCACGCCAGCAAGAGATTTGGCTCGAACTTTAGCAGTCTCGGAAGAGCGAAGGACAAGAATGATGGCGACGACGGTGTCGGAGCAGAAGCATCGTGTGCAACGGATCTTAGCCGTCGCCAGACGATGCCTAGCACGGAGGTTTTCAGTTCCATTCAGTTCTCCAGTCCGCTTAATCGCAACGGAGGTCTTCCTGATTTAAGGCAAGACCAGGACGGCGGCTATCCCTTGGAGGCCAAGAAGGCGGCTGATCTGCGCGAGGACGACGGCTGCTACGAAGTGCCCAAGACACAGGGCAAGCCGCCCAGCTATGACGAAGCTCTGCGTTCACGTCCTTCGCCCAGTGCCTTGCCAATGGCCAGGAATCTTGCCCAGGATGCCGCCCGACTGGTGCAGCTGCGCAGTCAGCGGCAGGTAAATGTTCAATTAAACAGCAACAGTTCCTCCAGCGGCGACGATTCGCCGCACCCCCTGCCAATGCCTGCCTTTCCGCCACCCCGCCTGTCGCAGCAGCCCGAACAGTTCCGCCTGGACGCACTTCAGCCGCCGCGGTGGCAGAAGCGGCGTAAAAACTACGAGCACATCGAATTGCGACGTCCGCCAGTAAACTCCGAGGAGCTGGAGGAGCTTAACAGGGCGGCGGCGGCTGCTGAGCGCGAGGACTCCTTACAGATATCTGCCAGTAATGCCGAGGCGGAGTCCAAGGCGCCAAAGCCCGAGCGCAGTGATTCCTGGGAGTTTTACGGCGACGAAAAGATTGAGAAGGGAGAGGAGGCCGATGATTCCTCTCCGGAACCGGTGTACGCCAACCATGAGGCAACCTATGGGAAGCTCTTCGAAATGGCCACCGCCGGAAGTAGTCGCAGCCATTTGCTCACTCCCAACCAAGTGACCGAGCAGCAGTTGGCCTGCATCAGCGAGAATGCGGAGGAAGGAGCTGTGGGCGGTGTTCCCCTGCCGCTGGAACTGATCGAGGAGTTTGATCCCCTAACTAGCAAGTGCTCCACGTTGGCCAGATCCAACAAGAGCAATGAACTGCTGCTCCTTGAACATCTGCTCGAGGATGAAACCTATGGCACTGTAAAACGCGAGCAGGACAATGTTAGCATGTGCACTTCCGAGGAGGAGCCGTCCTCCTCGGTGCCACCGAGCATCGCATCAAAGGAGCAGCCGCAGATAGTTCACCAGAATTCCCACTTGCTAAGCGACTGTTTGGAGCATATGCTGGACTCCGAACAGGAGACTGCCCGCGACGAGGAGCGAGCCAAGCCCTATTTAACCAGAAAGCCAGCCGTCGACAATAAAGACGTGGCCGTGGATCTGGCCAGTGCTTCGAGGAACCGGACCAATTGGTTTGTGGCAGAGAACGCCGTTGTCCCTGGTTCTGGTGCATCTGGCATACCGACCGCAGCCGCCCCCATTGAAGGCGACAGCCCGCCCACTTATCTTGAGGCCGTTGGAGAGGGTGGCAAGGAGATGGCCGCTAACAGTCAAGAGAACCGTTCCACCATTGGTTCCCGCTTCAGGCAGACCATCAACGCCTTTTCCAATGTCAAGCTACGCATGGACGCCATGAAGAGGAAGGCCAGCTTTCGGGCAGCCAATCAGCGCCAGTCGGACCTGAAGGTGGCTCTACAGATGGTGCCGCGACCGTGTCTGTCACCCCTCCTCGTTCGATACGAGGGACCGCTGGTGCGCTTTCCCACGGGTGTTGTGGAGGACATACTCAAGGAAATACAGAACCGCAAGGCCATACTCAGGGAGCGACAGTTTCAGACGTTCCTTGACCAGGAGATGAAAACGCCAAGGGAGGTGATACCCCTGGAAACGGTCACCACCCTGCAATGCGTGAGCAACAGCCGCGTCACCGATACGACCACTCACTTCTACTGCTTCGAAATCACCACTTCGCAGCCAAAGAATGGCAGCGGGGCTGGCGACGCCATGTCCACGAATCCCAATCTCCTGATGACCAGCAGCTCGTCGGGCAATGTGAAACAGCAGCGTGTCTCGCACCTCTATGGCGTGGGCAAGGAGTCGGAGCGCGGCGTATGGATGCAAAAGATCCTCGAGAGTCTTACAAACAGCCTACCAGTGAAGTACACCTGCCATTACTACCGCGCCGGGTGGTGCTATCTCAAGGTGGGTGTCGACAGGACAGCACAGGTTTCAGCCTCCCTTTTGTGATATTTCCTTTTCTTCTACCCAGACCTCCATCACCTCGGAGTGGAGTGGCACTTGGTTAGTGCTTCGCAAGAGCCAACGACGCCTAATCTTCGTGAGCGAGTCGAACGGCAACATAGAGAAGCTGGATCTGCGCAAAGCCAGGTGCATAGGTAAGCAATCACAGGACAAAACGGAGATACCACATAGTCCAACCCAATTCTTAATTGTCATCCCGAAGTGCTGAAGGAGAGTGATGAGTCTATCGAAAATCTGCACGTGGAGAGCGGTCCTATGCTGATGATCGACTGTCCACCGTACGCCGTCTACATGATCATGAGTTCCGCGAGGGAGACGAAGATCTGGCGACACATCATCCGCGAAGTGGCGCACAACAATGGCTTCTCGCTGGGCGACCAGCAACTGACGCGCTACGACGTGCCCGTGATTGTGGACAAATGCATCAACTTTGTCTACATTCACGGGTCCATGTCGGAGGGAATATACCGCAAGTCCGGGTCGGAAAACTCCATGCACAAGCTGATGAGTGCTTTCCGTGCGGATGCCTTCAATGTGGAGATCACCCGGAACGAGTACAATGAGCACGATGTGGCTAATGTGCTGAAGCGCTTTATGCGCGACCTGCCTGAGCGGCTCCTGGGCAAGCTCACGGACAGCTTTGTGTTCGTCACGGAGCTGGCTGTGGCTGCCGAGAAAATACCCATCTACAGAGAGCTGCTGGCTAGACTCTCCGCCATCGAACGCGAGACGTTGCGCCGGATTGTGGGCCACCTGGTGTTTATCAACTCGCAGCAGGCCAAGAACAAGATGAGTGTCCAGAACCTGACCATGATCTGGGGGCCAACGCTGCTGGCCAAGAAGGTGCGTTTCCTAGCTTGTTCACATAATTGTTATGCTTATGCTTATGCTTATGGTTGTGACCTTTAGAGCGATGAGCTGGTCTATTCGCAAAAGGAGGCGGATGTGCTGAGCGATCTCATAGTGTTCTACAAGAATCTATTTCCCTGCAGCCCCGATGAAGTGGTAAGTAAACGCGAAGTCCTACTTACCCGATCTGCAATTTAATTTGCATTTAATCTGAGCAGAAACGGGAACAGGCCATGCTGGCGTGCCTGCAAAAGTATTACGCTGCTGCCGAGACGCTCAAAGATGCCGTGAAGCAATCGGGCGACATCAAAATCTGGATTTGTCTGAACCCCAATCCAGGCAATACCACAGAGGTGGAATTTCTTGCCCATATTTGATTGTTAAGAAAGATATAACAAACAACATATAAAATTCATCTTCTTCAACAGGAAAAGACACAGGTGAATGCGACCATTTCACCGACAAAGAACGCCTATGAGCTGTGCCGCGAATACTCCGCCAAAATGCAGTTGTCCACTCACCAGCTGACCCTGTACGAAGTGATACTGAACGACAGCTTGGAACGACCGCTTCACCACGATACCAAAGTATTTGATGTGATCCTCAACTGGTCGTATTGGCCGGAGGAGGACCGCAAGCACAACTATCTGGTGATACGTCCGATCGAGATGCTGCATGAGATCCAGCGCGCGGTGAAAAATCTAGCCACGGTGACGCCCGGCAAGGAGCTACGGTTCGCCGACTACCGCACCAAAACCTTCAAGACGCTGCAGTGCGAGCTGCGCGACGGGAAGATAGTGGTGTCTAAGAAGGACAAGAACGACAAGACGACCATTGTGCGCGAGGTGTTCCTGCAGAGCTGCACAGTCTATTTGGGTTGTGAGCGCAAGCGGGACTTTCCCTGGAGCTGGGCCATCACATTCGTGGAGCGCACGCAGGCGCAAATCATGAGGTAGGTCACTAGAGCTTCACATATGGATCGCTGAGGCCGGACGCCCACGCATTGCCGATAATATACACACGCAGAATTGAAAATAAGCTAAGGGCTAAGAGCATAGCTTGCAAATAACTGTCAACAGTTCTTTCCCTTACGCCGTCGTCGATTATCTTTGCTTTGGCTTTCTATTTATTGCTTTGCGTTAGCACTTTTACCGACGACTGAGACGACTGGCGCTCACTCGGAGAGATTTTGAAAAGACCGATTTACTGAAAAGGTCGGCGCAAATGATTTTTTAGAAGTTAGATCTTCTTGAATTTTTCAACCTAAATGAAACAAATAATGAAGTTTTCTTTTAATTAATTATTTTTAAAGCAATTCAATCGGTTGCTCTTAAGATCTTCTCTCTAATTCTTAGAAAATGACAGTTTATTTTGCGATCGCACGAATCGCTCAACAGTTATTTGCGAGCTATGGCTATGAGCGATTCTGTTTGTGCGGAAGTCAGGGGGGAATACAAGTCCTCTGCCTCTTGTGTAATTTATTTTGGAATATATAGAAATTGTTCATTCCGAAAATGTACGTCAGAAGTTTTCGGAGCTGAAGGTATCATCCCCCCTTCTATTCTATCTTGTTAGGTGACGTTCTTATTTGATATTATGGAAATAATAACAATCGTCATTGTAGATCGCGCGATGCTCCCTATATTGGCCACGTCCTGGCTGGCAGTGAATGGATGGATCGCACAATCTGGTACGCTAGCATCTGGTACTGCCTGTACAAGGACAACATCCTGCCCCCAGCGGATATAATTTTTAAGTAGAACAAACATATATATATATATCGTGTAATTTCCTTCTTAAGAGTGCATTTCGTGTAGGTATATTCTGAATTTATTCTCCATAGCTAGGCACTAAATACTTTAAATGTACATATATAGGCACTTCCACAGTCCACAAAAAACGAAAGTAGTTTTTGAGGTCGACCAATTTAATCGACAATTCCTGTGAATCCAGCAGCAATATTTTTGTGCTACTAATTTTAAACGTTAGTGCACCGATGTCTCTTAAAAATCTTTTTTTTTTTCAAAAATTACGTGCAATATTTTTTTATTCATTTTTTTGTTTGAAGTAGACTCTTACGGGAAATTCAAAAGAAAGCGACGATGCGAATCAAAACGTTGCCGTTTCAGGTAATTGCATATGGGCATTTCGACAGAAATGTCAACCGCGGCCAAAAAACTAAAACTTCTCTAAAATGTTTTTTTTTTTCCAACATAGTAACATTAGGAAAAGGTCAATTGATTAAATTTGAAGGGTTTTCTCATATTCTAAAACAAATTTCGAAATATTCGAATGCATATTTGCGCAAACACGATTTTTCATTATTTTGATGAAAAACATCATAAAAATGGAAATGTTTTCTTTTGATAATTACATCAAAACCGAGGCATTATGCTTTGACTGTTGTTTACCAACATCCCGAGAAGAATGCAAAAAGTCGAACTAAAATGGATATATGCTCTTCTAATTTACTTAAATAGTAAAAAATTACATGCAAAGTATGATGATAAAAAATGTCGCGTGCGACACCTTATTAAAATTAAATAAAAAATAAACTACGCTAAATTTCTGATTGTAAATAAAAGCAAATTAAAATATTCCCAGCCGTTTCGCTAAAATCAGTGTTTAAACAGCTCGCTGCGTAAAGTGACTTCTGTTTTTGTCGCGTGCGAACCCTTCAATTTTTTTTAAATTTCTTAAATTTGAGCATACACATTAAAAATCAACACTAACACCAATTATAGCCCTAGGCAAGAGCTATAAGTTAATATTTTTAAAAGAAATAAAAATAAAATGTACCATACTTTTTTTTAGGTTTGAATGCGTACGAATGTCGCGTGCGACACCATGGAAATGCCCATATTTCATTTTGCAATTACTTTCGAGTCTGCATTCTCTGAGTGATGTTGGAAAGCAAAAGCCAAATCATAATGCCTCTGGTTTAGAACATGCCCTTTTTATGATGTTTTTAATCAAAATAATACAAAATCAAGCTTGTGCATTCGAATATTTCGAGAGCTGGTATAGAATATGCTAGATTCAGTAAAATGTTGCCAATTGGAAAACTTTTTCCTGTAACTGTATTACAAAAAAGATTTTAGAGAGCTTTCAATTTTTTGTCCGCGGTGGACCTTCCTGTGGAATTGCCCATATGAAGATAGCAACATTCTGTAAATAATTATATGTCCATGAATTATTATCAAAAATCAATATTGTACATACACCCTATGGGAAAGGATTGTATCGTTAAGCCCATGTTCCATTTGTCTACAGAATAGCTCATTTCCTGAACTATCTAGCTTTATTCTAGACACAGGAAAGCAACTATTAGTAAGACCAGGCCGCTTAGTGCATCAAATTATGGTTAAGTTAGTTATTTTCAGTTTATCCTTCAAGTTACACAGAAAAAGCCCTTAAAGTCCAAGAGCAATAAATCAGATGTATTACAAAAATATTTTCCTCTTTACTTATTACGCCTTGCGGGTATTGTAATTTTTGCCAGATGTTTGCAACGCAGTCAAAAAGTATGTATATATTCTTGATTGGCATTACGTTACGTTGTCTGTCTGTACGTTAAGCTATCTCCTTTTATAAATGCCATTTTTTTACGATTCGAGAATTTAGGCTTTTACTTTATCTATATTATTTCAAATCACTGCCATAGGAACTATCGGAAAATGAGTAGAAAATAGTATGACACTTTTTTTTCAGCACATAGTATATATTACCTGAGATTATTATTTGATATTTTATAATATGGTTTTCAATATTTCATTACTATATCCTACAGCTGCTGAATGCAAACAAAAAAATGTTAATTATATA